>JAJHUR010087037.1:0-44084 GCA_027495735.1 Lutjanus campechanus
AACTATCCCTTTAAACGAAGATGGTGAGGATGGTAAACATCATACTGTTTTAGTAGTACTGTCAGCATTTTGACATTAGCATTTAGCTCAAAACACACAGAGTTGCAAGCATGATTGTAGACTCTTTATCTATAATATGTGGAGGGAATTTTCTTGGACATGAACAGCAGCTGTAGTACGCAGAGTGGCTTTGTTTATTTTCAGCCTGACCATCCACCCTGCACTGAGAGCAGCAAGAAGCATCCTGATGCACATCCACAGCACAAGTAACTAAAAGAAAAATAATAATAATGTGCATTTCTCAGCTTAATTTGACTTGCTGACTCACCACTTTGATGAGTCTAATCACTTATAAGGGACAGGCAGGTGTGTCTCATTGACAGATCCGCCCTCCTCTCAGCGACCAGCTGCACTGAGAAATGATCTCTGCATTTAGTTGTGGCAGTTTAATCCTGCTGTGGCTGAGGAAAATGGCAACCTGCTGCTTTCATAATAGAAAATAAATGACCCTCACCACAGGGAAACCACCTCACATCTAATGTCGTTAAGTAGTTCAGTTTTATTGATATTTTTGGCAAAGCATTATCTGTTTAACCAGCAGTCACATATGCTCTGTTTGCACACACAGTGTAGGTGTCAGTTTACTGTTGATGCGTCTCACAGTGCAGCTATAAAGCTACTGTAGCACAGGAGCTAATGGAGCCTTTATGAGGAAGGATATGAGGTGATGGTGTCTGACACTTGTTTCTCAGTAATCCTGTCTTATGTCCTCTAGACCTGAGCAGGCGATCAATGTTGTCTTTATGGCACTGCAGGTCCTTGATCCAGAGAGGGAGGGAGGGGCAGGTCTGGCCCGCTGTTAATGTAGTTTAACTGCGATAAAAGGCAACTAAGGAATGGCCAGGACACTGAGCTGCCATGTTCACCCCCTCTACAAGCAAAGTGCTACTTCACACGTGGTAAGATCAAATACATCCCTTCACAGATCTGATAGATATTAAAATATATTTAAATATAGATACACAAGACATGTGCAGAGGTTTCGTGCAGAGTTTTTGAGTCTGGATCTGCCCAGGATTGTGCCAGTATTGATACTCACTCACAGGTGTCATTTAAACTGGTGATGGACACTTTTTAAAATGGCTGATTTTAAAAGTATAATTTGAGTAATTTGTTAACAATGTTGTGAAAAATAGCGTTCACCAAGAAATGTTAACCAACAAATGAGAAATCATTGAGAATTATTTATTTTCTCAATAAGAAAACATTCAGTGAGTCATGATTGGTTGATCTTGATTTGTGAACTGTTTCTCGAATGTTAAAGTATGCAGCATCAGCACCGAGGTCAGGTTACTGAATATCTTTAGCTAACATTTGCATTTATGCTGAGTATTTTCTCTGTAGTAGCCTAGGCAATGCCCTTTATGTGCTCTATGATGCATTGTGCCGCCTTAATGATCTACTTTGACTTCATACCAACCCCACTAAAATTGCATATGTTGAGGACTGTTGTTTTTTGAGCCTTTACGTCCCCGTCCAACACAAAAATAAAAAGTAATTATTTGAAAGATAATTGCCATGTACTAACAACTTAAACGAAAACTATACTAAACTAATTGATAAAACATCTCACCAACAATGCTGTCTAAAACTCCAAAAGCAGAATATGCATTTGTTATGGAAAATTTGTACAGTAGCCTATAGAAAACCTTTTAGGATTTCATGGTTTGTTTCAGATACCGCAATGAGACAAAAAAAACAAGTTTTGATCTAAAAAAGTCTTCAAAGGGCAGGTCCATGATTTTTGTGTTGTTATTTTGAGGTTTCTATATCATTCTGGAGCTTCCCAGTAGTGTTCCTTATGGAATCAAATCCCAACTCTTTTCCCAGGCCCGTCTAAGAACATGCATAATGACTCATATAAACCCCCTAAGTTGAGGCAGAGGAGGGGAGAGAAGGGCATCAGTGCTGTAACTTACGTTACTGCTTTTTGCTGATGGCGAAGTGGGAGTTTCAGTTTGAAAACCCTGGAAAGGAACACAGACGGAGTTGCCCTTGAATCAGTCTAGTTAATCAAGTTGCTCAAATTAAATAACTGAATCTTAAATACTGTTCCTTGAATGTCCCCGCGAAATTCCTTTTGCGAATAGAAGGCTAAAGTGTTATTTGGCTTTGTGAATTATGTGGAGTCCTTTAAAGATCTTGTAAAGCAACAATAAATGTGTGTTCTGAGTTAATCACACCATAGAAACTTATTATTAACCACCCAGCCAAATTTGAATGATTAAAAAAATGATAAGATCAGGTCTCAAAATCATGAAAAAATTATGCTCAGCGTAAAGACTGGAAACAGAAGGAAACTTTAGCTTAGCCCTGTTTGAAGGTACAAAAAATCCAGGACCTTAAAGCTCACTAATTAACATAGTTTATCTCAGATGTTTAATTTGTACAGAATCCAAAGTGTAAAACCATCAAATTCACCTTTTTACTGGACTACTTCTTGTTTGGGAGCAGTCACTTCCTGGAGTCCCTTTGCTTTGTTTATGCTGTAACATCACACAGGTCTTCCCCGGAAAAGCTGCACACAGTTTACTGCGGGCGTTGCTCCAATGAGGCCCAGATGTTGTGCAAGCTCAGATAAGACACTTGTCTATAAGAGGTTCTTAATTCTTGGGGCAGTTTTATAATATAGAGTTTCAATGACCCAACTGGGGACTGAAGTTACAAACCGAGAGAGGGAATCAAACTCATAAATTGTCAGTCCCTGGGTAGATGCTACAACCACAATCTTCTAATATTGGAAGGGTTACTCAACAGTAGAGCAGTGCAATTTTACACTGCAACAAAAGACACAAAAATAGCCCAAAGAGACAGGGTTTTGAGCTTTTAGGATCAGTTTAAGATTCTTCTTTAAATTACCGACATTAACATAAAAACAAGTGGAGGGAATACTACGGGCTCCATTAACGATAATAGGCCATTAGGACTCGATCAGTAAAATCAAGCATATTGAGCCACCAAACAAATTTAGAAAACTACTACAAGATAATGAGAGGTTTATAAAAAATGTGAAAACAAATAATACAATCTTAAAGGGAGATTGCAGTTCTCACTTCGGCTTTTGTCACATTTATGAGCCCTGATCACAAATGCAAATTTTATTTTTGTATTTACTCCAGAACTCCAACAGGCAGGTTTCTCAAAAGCAGGATGTAATGTTGTATGATGATGATGATGATGATGATGATGATGATGAGACGTTATTGTCAGAACAAGCCTGAAATCTTCCTTGCATCACAGCAGGCTCATTTGCAACATCACAGAAAAGACAAAAATTAAGGCAAGAAACTACAAAATACATTCATTTAACATTATAATCACAGAAGACAATAATCAAGGCCCCTTTGATTTTAGGACTGACTGGTGCACAAAAGAGTTTTTCAGTCTAACCATGTTAAATTGTGGAAGCCTTTATCTCTGGTTTGATGGCAACAGTCTGTATTCACTGTTCACGACTTCGCTAAGGGCTCAGAGATAATGTTGTTAATATATTTTTATGGTATGCTGATTTATGAAGTTTCTCCAGCAGTTTGCCTCCAATCTTTGAGCAGTAGATTTGAGCAGACAAACACTTGGACCATGAAGTCATATACTGTAGTAGTGTTTATTAGAACAGTCATAATCACAGAAGTAAAAAAAACAAAAGAAGAATTTGTCTATTCCCGCCTAAAGACCTAAGGCTGCGGAGAAAATGCAAAAATGTATCTTTTTGCCGACACATTCAGTGAGATCTTACCATCATAATAGACACCCAAGAATTTATATGAAAATACCTGCTTGACTTTTTTTTCCATTATGGATAAAAATGGGAATTTTATCAGACTCAGGTGAGCCACATATCATCTCATCTGTTTTTCTTTGTGTGCAGCCTGGGGGTTGCCTGATTTAGTGTTGTCAAAAATATAAATAAATATCCATTCTGAAATTTTGAAATGCTTTCAATACTCATTTTTCACACTATTGATACTCTGGTACCAGCTGCACTTTCTCCCTCTCTCTTCTCTTAGACAGTGAGTTGACACACACCACTGCAGTGCCCACATCGCCCTGCCTCCTTTAAAAAAAAAAATCTAGTAAGAGGCTCAACGTATAACTGGGATACTAGTGCACATATGAACTCATGCAATGACTTTTGTAAGAATTTGTTAGGGATAGAAGGTGTACAAATAATTATAAAATGTCATAAATAATAGCACTCATGTTTTTGTTTGATTCTTTTTTACATATTAAACAATAGAGTTTGACCCATAAATCATATAAAACTTTGAACAACATGCAGAGTTTAGGAAAAACTAAGACAAACTAGTTTAAGAGAACATTGATAGAAAAGTGCCAGACAAGTATTAAAGTAACTTTGAGATGAGTTTTTTAGTGGAGTCATAAAACAATGGGGGGGCTTTTTGTGAAAGAGAGACAAGTGGAAAACCTGACATTCATTAGAGCTTATTACATTTCATTTCTGATACGTAAGCAGGTTTATCCATCTAAATTAATTTCACCTTCTGTACCTGTACCACCTGAGATGGACAGCTGGTAGGTTTCATTTCCTTTCGACACGACATGATTCTCGCTTTGGGATGTAAGTTGTTCTTCTGTGTGCTTATCTCAGCTGTAGAGCACTGCAGGAGTTTAACTTGTTATCTGGTGTCAGAGTCCTCATAGAAATGCCACATGTTATAAACTAAATGAAGCACAGGGGGAAGCTGAAATATAAAGATACAAAGAGAAGAATGGCAGCCAGTATAGGTTACTGAGCCTGTTTCATCCCTGTGCTTACTGCTGTTATTATTTCTGCTACAATTACAGTTATCATGGAAAACATTGCTAGTAAAACTCAAGCTGTGACCACTAGAACTTCATGAAAATGAATATCATCACATTTAACACCCCCAATCAAAACTGTCCCTTGGAATTACATTTGGCACATAGTAGAGGAGAAAGATGCATAAAAAATAAGACTTATATGATTATCAAATTATCAAAGCAGTGTCCATAGGGAAGACAATTAAAGCCCATTATTGCCTCAACATCCCACACTGCACTGTTTTGCTGCTGTAGGCTTCTTTAATGGTCCATCAGTGAATAGCGTCTTCCACTGCCACCTCCACACTGTGAGACGATGTGCTTCAGATGGAGGCCCGGGTCCCTCTGTCAGCAGCATCACCCCACGGTGAGCTGTAATGAGTTGGTGTGTGCGTAATGAGAGCTAATGCTGCCACAGCTATTGAGCCGCTCTTGCCACCAGGCCATAATGCCGCTCCTGCTGCGTTGTGTCAAACAGCCACATGTAAAACAGACTGGTGCCAGTGATCTTGATGGCAGGCCTGCTGCAGTGTCTCCCCCAGCAGCAGATGGATCACAGGAAGAGGGACAAAGGCCCCGCCGAGTCTCAAATGACAGCGTTTGGCTGCAGTTCAGCTCACAACATGGGGCGGCTGAATTTATGTTGTAAATAACACCTTTGCTCTCCGTTGATCACATATTGGGATTGGCTATCTTTTCAGGTCTGGTGCTGATACAGTACCTGAGTTTCACTCCCTCGTTCTACAAAACACTACAAACTCTTGTCATGTAAGAAAGTAGCCAACACTCTCAAATATTAAAAGATAACTTATGTTAATATGATATAGTTCTTATCGTCAATAAATCTCATGAAATGACCAAAAGCAACAATTAATTGGTCCTCGTAAGTCTCATCTGTAGCCAAAGTCTTTGTGCTACAAACCTCTGCTGTTGTCCAAAACCTACTAAAGACACATCCATGAGCCACAATGTTACACTGACAGTCATATTCAGATCATTTACCTGAGTAGCAGTACCAGAACATTAGTGTAAAAAATGGCCAATTACAAGTAACATCCTGCCTTCAAAATCTCACTTTACCTAATTAAAAAGTACACAGGTGTTTTTATTAAAATATACTTGAAAAGTGAAAGTACTCATTACATAGAAAATGGCTCAACATGAACTTTTTGAGACACGTGTCCTTTAAATTTACCTTTACTTGTTCTGGTACAAAAGACACTTATCTGGATAAAAGTGAAAATAATTAACTTTTTTTTTTTTTTTTTGCAAATGCAAATTCAAACGAACAAACAGTTGAAAGCATCCAAACAAATCACAACAATGGATTATGACTTTTAACTTGTCCAATGGGAAGTAAGTGGCAAATGCCAGAATGGCTGTCAGACTGTAGGGCTCCTCAGAATGGGTCACCACTGTATTGATAAAATTAATAATAGTATAAATAATTATAAATATGTCTTTGATGATTTTAAAACATGTCATTTTATGCGCACGGCACAAAACATTTGAGACTGGCTCAACTGTACCTGTGACTTCGAACACATATTCATGATCCCTTCAGTGTTTTGAGTTGAAAGGTAAAGTGATATAAACTTGACCTTCCACTCCAGTCCATCATTGCTGCAGGGGCAAGTACGTTTCTCCTTCACTTGCCTGACAAAAACTGACTGTTATTTAAATAAAACCATCAGAGAGGTTTTGAGCAGAAATGTTTGGTCAAATTGGTAACAACTCATAGACATCTGGGGGGCCCAACTAGTCCCTGTTTTTTTCTTGTAAAGTTCACAAAAACCATCTGGAAGATGGCATGTTTCTACTTTACAATATTGACTCTGTAATTTTTACTTTTAGTCAGTCCCTGCTGCTGTGAATACTCACTAGATCACCAAATGTGTACAAGTCTGCTGTAGTATCCAACAAAAACATGATCTAGTCCTGTTTGAGTAATGATTACGAAAAACTACAGCACCCACCTGATTTAGGACATAATTTAGCCTTTTCTAATAATGAAATTTATATTTGTGGCTGGCATTAAAGGTTTATGTCTTCAGAGGACCCAATAGGCTTGACGCTGGACAGACAGGGTATGGGGAGTCTGTAAGTTTTACTATCAGACTAACACATTGTCCTTTTTGGTCTTTGTTGACAAAAACAAAAGAACTCCAGTCTTATCCTTTACAATCTGTTTACCCAAAAGCAGCTGCACTGCAACTTTATAATATATGAAATGTATAATATCAACTGGTAAAAGTGTGATTAAAGTTAGAAGCGATCTGATCAAAAAAAAGATTATGGGTGGCCTGCCTTGTTGCTCAGTTTGTAGAGCATTCGTCTCATGTACCGAGGCTGTGAGTCCTCTGCAGCGGCCGTGGGTTCAACTCCCACCTACAGCTCTTTGCTGCATGACATTCTCCGACTCTCTTTCTCCCTTTCCAGTCATATCTTCAGTTGTCCTAAAATTAAAGGTATAAAATTCCCCCCCAAAACACTATAAAAAAAAAAAAAAAAAAAAAAAAAATCAACAACCAAACAAGATTACAAATCTTTCCAGACATTTCAGACCAGCTTTCAGTGCTTGACAGTTGTCAATACTTAATGCTACGGACACGTTTTGGTTATTACTAAAAGACACCCAGCATTAATTAGCATATATGTGAATACATTTCTCTGTGTTGGTGTGTTACAAAGTGCACTTCATTGATTTGAATCCTCTGGGCATCTGACCAGGTTTCAGTTTCCTCCTTTAATGAACTGATTTGTTCATAATAAAAGAAGGCTCGGGCTGAATTCATTATTTAAGTTGCTGGCTACCTTACAGAAGCCAGCTAATGTGTTTGAAATGCTGAGGCATGTTAAATGTGTTGAGTGTTTACGTGTGTGTTCAGCTGAACTGTGAGCTGGGAGGGCAGTTTGTCTCCTCCTCCTCCGGTGTGTGTGTTGTCGGACAGGTCCCCCGCTCCTCACGGTGCTGGATAAAGATATTAGCTGGGCACTGTTGACACTGCATGCACACTCGTAATGGCCTCATAAATTCTGCTCGTGTGAAAGAGAAAAAGGGAGTGAAAAAGGCAGGAAAGGGACTGTGGACTCATTGGCAGTCCACTCGCACCCTCTGCCTGCTCCAAACCACCCAGCATGCTCCCTACCTGCACTTAAATCTGAGGCTGCTTCATATTATACAGTTATATACAGTATATTTACTAAAGTAAGAACACAGATTCACAAAAAGACTGAAGCCTTTACTCAGCCAATGTTTGCAATTCTCTGAATTTTACATTTTTATGGTAACAGGATTAACATAAACATACTGGTATGTAAGTTTAATTTTATGTAGATTTTATGGACAAGAAGACAAATTACCCCAAAACATGATTTCACATAAATCATGTGACAATGTCACTCCCTCCTTGACTGAGTGAAGGTGGAGATACAATCTTTCACAAGGAGGTGTTAAGCATCATATTATTGTGTCCATTCAGTTGAAAATGCCAGATTGTACTTTTTAAAAGGGGCTACCGTTATAAGTGGAGCTAAAAAATGGTCGTTAATGTGTGTGGGGGAGCTACAATCACTTGAACAAACTGGAAGAGGTCACTCAGTCGAGTGCAGACTTCCTGAAAATAATATTTGGATGTAACCCCTTTGTAATCACCAGCATTTTGATTAGTAATTGTAATTTAATGACTTTTTCTTCTCAGTAACTATAACAGATTACAATTACATTTGTTTTGTAATTTAAGTACATGTAACTAGTCACTCCCCAACACTGCTAGTTTGTAAGTCTTATTTCAGCCAAGTTAGGAGTCAGCAGTCAATATAGGTTATAAACAGGTTATGTATAGGTTTTATATAGGTTTGTTAAAGTTTTTCAAAAATTGTGAATCACTGCAACCACAAAAGGTCCTTGAGCATTCAGTGGGCTTGGGCAGTATCTAGTTTTTTATATCTTCATACCCTCCTGACATTATACCAGGGTATACAGTGTTACAGCAGTACTTGTGTAAAACTTGTGTAATTCAGCTCACCTGACTGTTCTCCACTGGACTGTCACACTCTCTCAACATAGGCAGAGCTGATCGT
Organism: Lutjanus campechanus; assembly: GCA_027495735.1. Taxonomy (NCBI): domain Eukaryota; kingdom Metazoa; phylum Chordata; class Actinopteri; order Lutjaniformes; family Lutjanidae; genus Lutjanus; species Lutjanus campechanus. The sequence goes on from JAJHUR010087037.1 coordinate 8,947, forward strand.
CATGATCAGTTATTTCTCTGTTCTGTCTTTTTCATGAGTTTGTTTCAGGCCTCAAGCCTCATTGAACAATTCTTAATTAGATGTTTAACTTCATTACATGATGTTAAATGATGAATACTGGGACATTATACTTCTTTAATAAGCAGATGCCATCAGCAGATATGAACCTACTGTTAATCCTTCCATTACATGTGTTAAATATCAGTGGATCTCCTGGTTTCATCTCTATATTTAGTTACATCTTGCTCTCTATAGAAAGGGTAAATCACTGAGTACTGTGTTTATGACATCTTACTGTGTCGGTAAAACTTTGGGTAGATTTGTGAGCCCTGTGAACCGCACATGAGGAAGAGGCAGCAGTTGAATAATAATTAAGAGTTTAAAATGTGCTCGTTGTTGTCAGATCAGGTCACTGAGGTAACTTTGATGGTGAAATGTGACTGTCAGTGACTTTGCCCAGATTAGATGCTCCTAAGGGAGGAGGAAATGTTTCTTGGCAGCTCCGATGTCACTCTTGCTCGCTCCAGTGTCACATGGCCAGTATTGATTGTTAGATGCAGAGGCTGTTAAGGGGCTACTTGCATCTCAATGTGTCCTTAGAAGATTAATGCTGCCTCTAAAAAACACAGACTCTATCCCCCCTGCATTTCTCTTCATTATTAATGAAACTTAAACGGCAGTTTGCCAAAGTAAACATCTGATTTTAAACACACAGCAGCCCAGCCACAAACAATAACAAAAACAGGTGCAGAAAAGTGATTGTAGGATGCTCATTTGTGTAAATAAAAAAGCTTCAAGGGATCTATAGCTGTAAATCTAATCATTAAAGGAACAGTCTGACATTTTGGGAAATATTCTCTGTCACTAATTTGAGAGTCAGATGAGAAGATTGATTCCACCATGTCTGTATGGTAAATATGCAGCTGCGACCTGCAGGCAGTTAGCTTAGCATAAAGACTGGACACAGGGGAAACAGCTTGCCTGGCCTATCAGCTCTAAAACTCACTTAACACTTCATATGTCGTTTGTTTAATCTGTGTAAAAACAGCACTTTACTGTTTTATGGGGATTATGTGCCAGACTTTTTCTTGGGCAGGAGCAGTTGCCAGGTAACCAGCGGGGGACTGAAGGATGTTACTGCTCCCTGCCAAGTAATGGACAGAATCACAGTGATGTCACACAAACAACAGTCACTTCCGGGTAGACTGGCAGTTGATTTGATTTCCAGAGATATGTAATATTGACAGATTTGGTTATTTCTCTGGTAATTTTCAGCTGTAACTTAAATGTTTAAAGATAAGTCTGCACAGGGCCTCAGGTATCCAAACTAACATTAGTGAGAGAATAACACATGCATTTTAAATGAATTAGACGTACGTGCTTTGAAATAGTATCATGAAAAAAGAAAACATTCAGCATGTTGCTGCCATTAAATTATATGTATGTGACGCAGGAGTTTTCTACTCAGAATATATTGTAAACAAACATTGTAATTGGTTCCATTTCTTGGCATGGAGCAGCCAAGTAGCTACTGCTCCCTACAAAGTAGTGTGCTGCATCCAAACTCACACACTATGCACTACATACCCAAAATGTGCACTATCGTTCAACATATTCTTTTGTAAATAGACAGCAGTATGAATCTTTTTGGATGTACTGCTCAGTGTGTAGCATGTCGTTCCCCAAGAGTTGCTTTGCTGGTTAGAGATGCATAACTGTGGTCACCTGTTCCAATTAAGAACTGATGTAAGAAAAATATATTGTGCCAAGCCAAGTGAAACCTTACTTAGATTTGAACTGAAGCGTTATTGCCTTTATGCCAGAACTATCTTGAGCGCTGTCTCCCTTTGTCTGTTTTTTGTTGTTTTTGTCACTACTGCATTGCATTGTGGGATATATATGCCAGCGTAGTGTGCAGTGCTGGCATACTGTAACATTTCCCAGGAAATATTACCTGCCGCACTATTGGTTTAATACTAAGGTTTCTGACAGACTAAGAAATCTCACATACTAAATAGCATGTTAGTGTGTAATTTCAGACGCAGCCATAATCTGGCACATACCGCCCTGACATTGTAACATGTTTTTTACACTTCAGTTTTAATTAATTAATTATCAAGATATAACATGTTAATTAGTGAGCTGTAGACGTGCTGGTAGGCAGATTCTGTTACTTTGAGACAATGCTAGGCTACCTGTCTCTGTCAATATGCTAAGCTAAGCTAAGCAGCTCTCCTCATTACAGTAATATGAAGTCTCGGTGGAATCCAGTTCAGTTAAATCTCTGTTTCAGGTTTGCTGGACATGTGAAACCTGAGGGTTTTACTGAGCTGTCTTGTCCTCTGCATACAAACACACACACTGACAGGTTATTGAGGACACACATAACACTCATGACAGAGGGTCAGTTCAGGTTAATCCAGTGCGGTTTTACGGGGATGTGTGCTCTGTTTACATATATATGGTCATTAGACTTATTGCTTCCCATCACAACAACCTGATGGATGTATTGTTCAGTTTCACTTAATAGCTGCCACTTAAATCAACAGTGATTAATTTAGCGAAAGTCAAAGCCAATGAATAAATCTCAGTAAGTGTTTTAATGTGCATTATAATATTGAATTCCTTCAGCACAGAAACCGTTAAAATCATTGTACTAATCTTGAATGTACATGTTTGCTGGCAAGTGTTAAAGAGAATATGAAGCATTGCTAATCAGGATTAAACTATAATACAGACACTATTACCTCGTTTTTAGTTAAAATATTTCCTTATAATACAAATATCTTAATTATATTGGCCTTTGTTTATTGAAGTGAGTCACTACGCTGCACTGAATTTCCTCTGAAGCCTCAAGTTAAATCCTCTAACACTTCTTCAGCTGGACAAGTCCTACTCTGTAAGTTCTTAAATCCTTTCCTATCATTCGTGTATTTAGTCTCACACCTATGTACACGGAAAGTTGTAAGACCCTTTGGGCATCTTTGGATCCAAAATGCTAATTTACATTGATACCAGAGTACAGACCCTCTAAATGCCAATACATTTTAGCATTATGTAGTTGAACATGTTTCCAATTTAACTTGTGATAGTCAATTTGAGAATTGATTAACAGTAAAAGCCATTTGAAAATCTGCAAGAAAGTCTTGTTGCGGTAGCATCCGTACCAGCAGTATAAGGAGCAAACACCTATAATCTAATCAGTGTCATAGAAAATATAAAATTATTAAACTTGGTGTTAAGGCAAAGATTAGGTTAACAAACAACTTTTTATTTTTCAGTTTTGCTAGTTTATCCATAAAGTGAAGAGACGAGCCCATACCAACAAGAAAATGCAAGGCACTGCCCCTGGGTGAAATATAACGTGTTTAGGAGTCCCCTGACCTAATTTTCGGAAGTTAATATGTATTGTGGGTAATGTAGGTGCAAGGTTTTGACAAGGAAGAAAAAGACACAGAAGATTGTATCCCTGGTTCTGCTTCACTGGTAAGACTGTTTATACAACGCTAAACTAGTGAAGTACTGTTTTAAGGTTTATTATTCAAATAAAATTCTATGCTATTATTAGTTCATGTCAAGGTAAATAGTTGTCATAAACAAGTTTGTACGAGCAGTGAAACACATTAAGGCAAGAAAAATATTTACAAAACACATGATATTATAATAGATATTTAAAAACGTTAAAAACAGTTATTTTTTTCTATATGTCATCAATCTTATTTTTACAGCCTCCCTTTGTCAGAACTTATTCCATTGTGCACATGTCAGAAAGTTCTCACAGAAGAACAAAAACAACCGTCCAGCTGTGTTTTCTTCCTTGTCATGATGTGAAGGGAAACTAAAATTAGCAGCCATGACACAAGAGTTTGTCCCTGCTGCGTCCTATTGGCTCAAAAACTCGCCAGTTTACAGGACTGTCAACAATACTTTCCAAGGATACACAAACATGCACCTGTGTTTTGTTCTGCTTTATTTTTTCTTATGTGTTTTGTGAAAGTAACATGGATATATATGTATATTAGGGTTGCAAATTGTAAACACTCTCTTTAATCGGTCATTGGTAATATTAACAATCAATTAATTGATTAATTGTTATTTAAAATCAGGCTTATACCAAACAAAACCAAATGTTTTTTACCCCCTTAATAAAATCTTTACTTCCACAGCAACATATTCCATATTCTGACAGCATAACATACCCTGTGAAACATAAAGACATAAAGGCCCATATATTAAATACATATACTTTAATATTGATCTTCGATTTTAATCGACCATCAATTAATCATCATCATCCCTATTTAGAATTTAGACTAATTATGCTTTGTTTTAAGCCACATCTCACAAAATATTTGCTGTCCAAATAAACACAGGAAATTCTAACAGACTTCAGAACTTCTCATGTTTTTTGACCCCAGTTTTTCTGGTATAATACAAGGAAAAAAATAAATAGACCAAGAATCAGTCAAAAAATGAAATTTCATTGTTTCCCGTCTGTTGTTTTTTAAACCTCATAAACCTGTAATGATGTCAAAAAGTAGGACAATGAGGCCCAGGGTGAAAATAACGGGAATTATCCTTTAGTTTGGTGACTACGCCCTCCGTGCTGTAGCTTTGCTGAAAGACTTGAAAACAGTCACAGGAAGGAGTATATCAAGATGGAGTTCCTTTTTTAAGCCCCAGTCTTATTGTTTCACCTCAGAGCAGGAGAGAGGAGGAGACGCGCTCTTTCCTCGCCTGACGCAAACAGGAGACACGCAGACAGAGATGGACCTCGGGGTTCACACTGCACATGGCTCGAATTGTTTTTCTAATCCATTACTGAAAACATACTGACACTGTTCAATACTGTTACTGTGCACATCCAATATATCATGGCTGTATATATGTCAGACCAACCCTTATGAGAGAGATCCACATATAAATGACAATTTATCGATTAGGTGTTGAACTCCTAATCAATAAATACACACATTAATTTTGATTTGTAGTGCAGCAGGTTGAAAGAATCAGCACACGCTTATGCTTTGAAACACTGCAGTTCCAACTGTTACATTAAAAATAAATAATTTAAACTTTAAAGGTTAAGTTTTAAGATATTTAAAAATGTTCTAGTTGTTGACAAATCCCAGTAATAAGACCAAAATCAACAATAAATTGATCCTAACTTGTTTTGTTTATGTAGCAAAAGTCTGATACCTTATTCTACTGTCCTGTAGAGCTCCCTTGCTGTCCAAAAACTGATAAAAAACATCAGCAAACCACACTATTGAACTCATTGACATGTTCACTGTAATTAATTGCTGTACAAATGCAGCCAAATTCTAATGGTCATGGCCCATTCTTCCTAATAATGCCGTCATTCAGCCAAAAGTTCCATAATAGCCTTTAAGCATAATGTAATTCACCTCAGTATTTAACGCCCTGGGAACAAGACTCATCAGGAGATTGGGTTTTTCCCAGAAATGCTCACCACACCTTTAACCATTTACCTGGATGCTAAATAAAGTTAACCAATACCTTTACATGCTCCAAAGTCTTTAGTCAAAATTAAAGTTTTTGGATGTTTTTTTGTTTTGTTTTGTTTTGTTGCTACCACCATGTTTCTGTCTTTCACAGATCAAGTGTTTACATGGGCATTAGACGCTAATATTTTCCTTATTGAACGGATTATCAAAGGTTTCCACCACCCGTCTCAACTGAAAATTTTTTCCTATCAGAGCAGTCTCTTCCGATTGACGTGTTTTCATTCTAATAAGGCTATTATTCTGACAATTAGTGGAATATTAGGGTCCATGTAAATGCAGCTAAACATGTTTTCACATCAGCCATGTTTGTCAGAAGATCTGTCATTATTCTCTCTCGTGCTGCAGCAGAGACCACCTTCCTCCCCTTTATTGACTCAATGTGAAAACACGATCATTGCACCAACAGGAAGGTGGTCAAAGGTGCAGCCACATAATGTTTTTCAATGAGTCAAATACCCTGTTACTGACAAGAGTGTGTTTAATCTAAAGAGCAGCACACTGAAAGAAATATTCATTTACCTTACTGTTTAAACACTTATGACCATGTTTTATAAACCCCAGTCAGTTTTGTGTCTGTCTGTGATTTGTTGGTTTGGAAATGTGAGTGTGAAAAGGGAGTCAGACAGGTTGGTCTGCCTGAACCATTCAAGAGACAAGTCCTGCAGTAAGCCCATAACATACCTTTTGATGCTGATCACCCACGACATGCAGAGTTCCAGATTCTTCCCTCAGGTACCAGTTTTAAGGTACTGAGGATTAAAACAAAATGACAAAAGCACTCATTCATTCCAGCAGCCATTAGCTTATAGACACTGGCACTTCACGCTACTAATACTTTCCAATAATGCACATTACCTGAGACTAAACTCATTGTGATATGTGTTTGACTACATCTTTTAACACTTGTGAATTGTCCTTTTTGTTTATCTTTTTAACTTTGTGTTGTCTTCTGTGGTGTCTTTTGCTGTGTTGCCCTGTGTGCGAAACACTTGCCCTCTAAGATCATAATTAACTTGAACTTGCTTACTAAGTTGTGCATTTCTTTTTTTTTCGAGCACTGTCTCAGGTTTTGAATTGAGACAACTAATTCATTAGTCAACGCTCATGTTTCATGGCCTGAAAAATGGTAATTTCATGGTGTGAGTTCAGTCCATTTACCAGTGCAAATATAACCAAATAGAAATGGATTCATGTGGTGTTGCTGTGTGTTGGGTTTGAAGTCAAAACAGGACTTGACTCTCTTTTTTTTACTTCCTGCTGCTGGACTGACCCCTTTCACAGTCACTCCCCGTTTTTATGCTCCTGTTTGTTACTACTGAGTCTGTCATACACCGCAGCACAGATATTTTTTGGTGTAATAAATCTTCACCAGCTGACCACAATTGAAAAGTAAAAATAGCTTCCCTTACTTCATTGCCAGTGAGTCACAGTTAATTCAGCGAGGGGTTAAATGTGAGCATGAGGATGTGAAGTTGGGCTGTGCAGGAAACAGGGAGAGAATTTCCTGTTATGTAGAAAAGAGCCTGTTGTGCACCAATCAGACAGTGTGCAGGGAAACAAGGCTGGTTTATCAATAAAATCACATCAGGTTTATTGCCAGGTAGGTGTGCGCATACAGTAGGAGGAATTTGCCTTGATGATTTGCTGCATAACAACACGTAGTAAGTAGAAAAGTATAAAGAAAAATAAAAGCAAATACTGCGAGTCAAGGAGCATAACTAGAAAATTAGAGAAAAATATCCTGAAAATGTGGATAATATATTCTTTAAATTCGAGAGCTGTTCAGTTTTGTTCAGGAATGTGCAAAGGAAGCTCGAGGGAATGTGCAAAAGGTTTCAGTATGCAGGAATATTTTTGCAAGATAATAATCCAGACAAAACAATATGCACCAGCACACCGAGGCAGCCATCCGCTATGCCATTTTGAAGAAACCTAAAAGAAAGCCGATTTAAGATTACAGATACTTCTTTAATCAAACATGAGTAATACTCAGTATCAATGTCATCATCCAGAAACAACTAGGATATGTTGCCTTCACCTGATCATGACTTGAGCTGAACTGATTTACCTCACAAAAACTAAAGGGTGGAAAGCATGAAGGGAAGCTTTGATTCAAAGACGCAGTAAGTGATTCTGGAGAAAGATAGTTGATTGTTGTGTCTCATTCTCTGGTTGTCCCACTGATGCTTTGGAAATGAGACTCAGCGATCAACTATCTTACTGACCTGTGATTGGCCAGAGTCTCCCATCACAGGCTAGATTGTCTAAAGCCTGAAAAAACAGACAAGACTAGGACCAGAATTCTTTTCTCACAGACCACTTGAATTACATTATGCTTGAAGGTTATTATGGAACCTGTGTGCAGTGACGCCAAAAATAAACTGCCTACCCCAGCTTTAATGGAAGCGTGGTGTTTTTTAAAGCGAAATATTATTTTGGTACCCTTTTCTCATAGGACACTGATTCCAAAGGGTTTATAAGTTGTAACTAATGGCTTTGATAATGGTTAAGAAATGATTCACGCATGCTTTATACATCATTTATAAGTGATTGATAAGAATATGTTTTGGGTTTCCATCCCTTTGGTTGATGTTTATCCTTTGTATTTTCTGAAAATACAGTAATAAATGTTATTCACAATCAGAATCACTTTATTCATTGAATGCATAAAGTATATTTGGATTTTGACTTGGTGATACAGTGCAGTAAAACAAGAAAAGTTAGAAATTTAAAAGGTTCATTTAAAAGCTGTTTTTTTTTAAATAAAAAAAAGTTAAATGCAAGAAATCTATCTACAAATTGAGAATATTCTACAGATTAAGAATAATACAGTAAAAATAACAGAATAAACTACAAATGAGAATACTGATTATGTTGTTGCATTATGCAACAACTGCACACATTTATAAGTCATTAATTAAAGATTTTTAATCCATCAAGTCTGTTAGTCAGACTCTTCACAACACCTTTCAACCTGGCAACCCAAAAGTTGTTCTTATCAAAAGCTCATGACTAATAAATCCACCAGTAATAAAGCAGCGAGTTAAAACTAATAAATCCTTTATCCAGCACCAAAAGTTGTAATTTTATACGTATAGTTTAGTTAGAGAAATGTTCTTATAGTCGTGTAAATAAATCTTAAACCCACTTAACCACCGTCAAAACATCCTCATGACATCCTTCTCAGCCACATTTTAGTGACGAAGTAATCAGCCTGTAAATTCAATGGTAGGCTGATAACATTTTCAACACTTGACTGGACCTGCTGCCGCTGCTCCTGTAGAGTGATCCTGGAGGGGAGGGTGGTGTGTTGGTGAGCGCGGCTCCGGCTTCTCTCCATTTGGTTTCCAGTCGCGTCCTGCGCGCTGAGGACGCACAAACGATCAGCTGAGCACCGTTTTTCCCTCTCAGAGACAGAAGAGAGACACAGAGCTGTGTTCAGTCACACTCTCTCTCTATTTGGACACTTCAGCTGAGTTTGGCTCATTTTATTTATTTATTTTTTCATGTTATTTAAAATTGTGTGTATCGACGCTGCTTCCGTGGACGAGATGTTGGAGACGGTCGCTTCGCCAAAATGAACACAGGTGAGATTATTTATTTTAAAGGACGAGAGTTGCTTTGAAAAGCTTATTTTCACTCTATGTTAGGTCTTAAGTATATTTTTTATAAAGTGAGTATTAATCACAGCTTGGTGGAGAACAAATATAGCCTACAAGTTACATTCGACTTTTTTGTACATTCCTGTGAATATATGCTGAATCCAGCGGTAGCAACAGGATGTGAAGAAACCAAAGTGTGTTAAACAGTGTTTCTTGTGCAATGTTGGTAAAGTGTTCACTTTATACTTTTTTTTTTACTTAAGAGAATAAAGATATTTCAACGTGATTTAGCACGAACAGAGCTAATTTTGGTGTAAAAACACAAGCAAACATTTTGGATCCTTAGCCTTGCAGTCATCTAGGGGTCTAATGCTCAATTACAAAGACAAAACATATACATGTCTTTTCTAGTTTTGGTGGTAGTTGCTTAAGCGTTATGCCAAAAGCTTGAAAACCTTGTAATTTTCAAAAAACTGAAGAAGAAAATCTGATTATTGAGGCCATTCTCTGAAGGTGGTATGTTTTGCATGAGTAAACTGTATTAAAGAGGGCCATTTTCAGCAAATGTGATTTTTTAAAAAGAAAATCCTATAAATCACGATGAGGAAAAACTTTCTCTGAATAATAAGTTAGTATGTCAAAAATGACTGTCTCTAAATAATAGCTAGACACTCTCAAAATAATGAGTTAGTATATAAAAATAATGAGAAACTCTAAATCAGTATGTCAGTATTGCAAAAGGAGCATTCATAATACTTTCTCATTATTTTGAGATACAGACTCATTATTTATGAGATCAGCAGGTCATTATTTCAAGAAAGTCTCTCATTATAATAATTTACTGAATATTTTTTAATCACGTCAGCTGAAATGATCTTCCATAAAATATACATGGATGTGTTGCCTTTTTGTCACTGTCCTTTGCTGCCAATCAAGCATTATTCTCAAAGTGGTAAAGGCAGCCTGAGAGGGATTTCTCTTGAATCACAGGAAGTGAGTCAGGGAAATCCCTTAGATTATTTTGTATTCTTTCTCAAAGGATGTAAAGGCAAACATTTCTCATTTTAAGTCCCGTATTGTGGCCTTTTAGTAACAAATTTTTAGTTTGGAGAGCTCTCTCTGGAAAGTATGAGGAAAACTGAACTGAATATTATTCACATGTGTGAATAAATTGGTCAAACTGCGTCCACATGACCATATCTCGACTCTTTGAGCAGTTTTAGGTCACAGGGACACAATACAAATGACCTGTAAGCTATTTTAAAGCACATAATCTTACAGTTTCCTCTTCCTGTTGTTCTTTCAGACTGCACCAAGCCTTCTGTTGCTCCAAAGCCAAGATTTGTTTGTCACGCCAGCCTGAAGCTGCCCTCCTCTCCTCTCATGTCTGCAGCCAGGGGTCCCAAACCTTCTATAGCCCCGAAACCTAAAGTTACAGCAGAGCTCAATGGCAACCTGGGAGGATGTATTATTAATGGCGGCTCATTTACTTCAGATGGCAATGAAGTTGACGAAGAGCACGAGACAGAGAATGGCCTGAATAAAGTAGCAGCAGAGAAACGATTTAACGCCTACATCCTCAAATCACCACAAAAAGATGTTCAGAATGTGTCACAGGGGGCGGAGGACAGAGAGGAGGAAAAGGAAGAGGAAGAAGATGTGATTCAGAAGATGGACGAGGACTGGAGGTTAACAGACAGCGCTCTAACAGAGGAGGTGGACTCCCTGGAAACATTGTGGGTCAGTGAGGCTGGACTCACAGCTAACTCTGAGGAGATGGTGGAGATGGCCGACACGGACACAACAGAGGACATGGATGCTGAAGGTTGTGACGCAGGCGAGGCGCTGGCGGACACAGATGGCCTCTCAGTGGGAGACATTTCGGTTAATAGCATTGATGAGGATGCAGGCTGCTGTGCTGCTGGAAATGGAGACATGAAGAAGAGGCGGGAAAAGCTCCAGATCAAGGAGGATGAGACAGCGGATGATTTAACTGAGTCTCTCACAGATGAACCCGCAAGTCTCCTCATCAATGACACACAAGTTTTTCTAACAGATGGAGAGGAGAAAGAAGAGGACTGTGGCATCACATGTAACATCCTCAAGTTTAGATGTGGCCATAAAACAAAGGAAAGGGGCGATAACCTGCAGAACATTAGTATTTATAACCAGAAACAGATCTGTGATACAACTAAGAGACATGTTGCCATAGAGGACGATCCAGCTCATGAGCCTTATTATGTCTCTTCGGAGGACATTATCAACAGAGAGATGATGCCAAGGACTAACACAGCTCATGGACTACCAGAGAAACTTTTGTCCATAAACAGCAGTGGAGTATCTGCTGGGAAATGTGAGGAAACAACAGAAAATGGACAATCCTCTGAGGATTACGTGGAGGTTGGAAACAATGGGTACAGCTGCCGCAACAGGGATGAAAACAAGGTAAGAACGTACCAGAAATGGACGGAAGAACCCAACGCTCAAACTGTGGATGCTTTGCTGAATGATTTCGACTGCCAGCCGAGGTTCAGGCTGGTGTCCATCTCAGTGCCGACAGACACCGACACCTCGCTGACATCTTCTCTTTCTGACAGCCAGCTGCTGTCCCCGAATGACTCGGATGTCTTCAGAGATGATGAAGACCTGGAGGGTCACATAGTTCCATTTCTGGATGACACCACTGACACCGAGCAGGACATCAGTGATGAGCATGTCTATGAGGACCCAGGGCACAGTTCAGAGAGTGAAAATGTTTTTCCTTTTGATCGGAGGTCAAAAGAGAAGCGATCCCACTCACTGTCACAACGCATGAATAATAATGCGAGTGAAATGGGAGTACAGTTCATTCAGAGGCCCTATATGAGTGGATTTGGACAACCTGCAATGAGCAGCAGCCCCATGTTGAGCTCAGTGCTGAACAAGAGCTACGCCAAACCCCACTATCTGTCCCTGTACCCCCGCTCTCTCTCCATGGAGGGACAGGACACGTCTCTTGGTGTCTACAGCTACAGGGAAGGATCCCCAAGACAGGGAGGTGCCATCTGTTCATCTGGAAGCTTCTCCCGGTGCTCACCGCTGTCCAGTGGCCTGTCCACTCCGACATCAGTAGTGGACATCCCTCCTCCGTTTGAGCTGGCCTATATCACCAAAAAGCCCATCACAAAGAGTTCCCCCTCACTTTTCATCGAAGGAGACTCGTCTGAGAAAAACAGGAAGAAGAAATCCTCCATTAAGCGTTTCCTGATGCTTAAATTTAGACGGAAAACAGACAGCAAGCCCGTGGTGGATGTCAAGTCCTCAGCAGAGTCCAGCCACCACACACCCAACAGACTGCTGGATTCAGATAGACACAGCATCAGTAACTCTCCACAGCTCAACTCACGCTCTGCGTGTAATAAACCGCATCTTTCACCTGAGCCGGTCAACAAATTCTTGTTCTACAAGGACAGCAAAACAAAAGGGAACTCTGTGGCCTTTCTTAATCGCAGCGTCATCCGGGTGGAGTCCTTCGAGGACCGCTCCCGTGTGCCTTTCACACCTCTTCCCCTGACCAAGCCTCGCTCTATCTCCTTCCCCAACGCAGATACCTCAGACTATGAGAATGTTCCCGCCATCAGCTCGGATTATGAGAACCTTCAGGTTCCACAGCGGAGGCCTGTCCGACAGGCACCATACACAGATTTCTTTGACCGTCCCAGCCGGGTGCTGTCCTCTGCCAATGAGACTGATGGTTATGTGGACATGAGCAGCCTCCCAGGGTTCAAGAGTAAAACTCAGTCACCTGACCAGGAAACAGAAAGGTATGTCAACAAGACAACAAGAGTCTACAGTCATGTGTGGTATTGTTAAAATGTGCTGAAAATGTTCAGAACGTTCTGATGCACACACTGAAATTATTTCATCAAGCTTTTCCTTATATTAAAAACCTTGTAACAATTTGAAGTGTTGATTTTGTTTTAACAGCATAGTGCTGAAACTTTAACTGGGCAAATGTGGGTCGATTAAAACAAGGCTTTTACTAAAGCTGTCTTCACATAATAAAGAATTTACTGTTGGTTCACTGTAAGATGCAGAGTGCAAAGTTGCAGAGAGGCAAAGCGCAGATCTATTCCTCATGTCTGCCTGGTAGGCCTGAGTGGTATGAATTTTTTCATACCTTCATATCCTTATGACATTTTGTCGGGGTATATGGTATTAGGTGGTATATGGGTAAAACTTGTGCCAAATGGCTCAACTCAACTTTGCTCCACTATGCTGTAGTACTGTCTTAACTTATGCAAACTGGTCGTCGTGGTGACGGTGTTCCCACAGAAATAACACCTACAAACAACACACACAGGAGCTTTGCTTTGCACTTGAGAAGCTGCAGGTTTTATTCACTCTGCCAGAACCACAACTTTACTACTCGCTTTTTCATCCACTCAGCGCGCATTCACCGACACTCTTCGCCACCACAAAACGTAATTAGTCTGCCAGTCGCTCTCTCTCTTTCAGGCTTGCTAAAGTTACACACTGCAACAACCAGCACAGAGCATTTTACAGCTGATCATGTGTGGGCACCTTAAAATGTTGTAGTGACGGCCCCCATTTTCCATCATGCTCCAAAATGTTCCAAAATTTTTAGTATTTGCACCATGAACCAAGAACATTAAGGTTTAATAGCCTAATTTAGTGCTGGTTTATAGTGTTAACTATACTGAGGTGGCAGTTACATTGTTACGTTGTATTTTAGATTTTTGTCCCCTACCTTGAATTTTATTGATTAAAGGAACTGATTATATGTGCCTACAGTTGGCAGCCCAATGAAAATAAGTTCTTGAACTTCAGGAAATGCTGTGTTAGAGAAGAGGTCTAGGTATCACCAGAGTCCGTAGGATTCATCCTCTTGGCACCATGAATATCTGTACAAAACTCCATGGCTCTCCATTCAGTAGTCGTTGAGATATTTGAGTTTGAACCAAGGTGATGGACTGACCAACTGACTGCACATTGCCATCCATACAGCCATGCTGCTAGCATGCTGCTATAACCTGTGTCTATGTGCAAGTGTGTGTTCATGTAGATTGATGTTTCTGGACATAATGTTAGTGATCTTTGCCATCTTTTACAACACAAGCACAAGTCTTTTTTATTACAGCTCGGCCACTGTGAGGGTTTAACAATGCCCCTGGGGAGGAGGATTTATAACTATTTATTATGTTGAGTCCCCTGATGCCCCCTGATCACAGCAGACACGTGTGTGATTATCAATGGAAAGACAGTGCAGCCGCCTCCCTCTCGCTAAGCTGTGTTGTGTCTGCGTGTTGTTGGGGCATGTTGGGTGGTGTAGAAGGAAATGCTGGAGGTGGTGGTGGACTCTTCAGATCTGAGTGAAAACAGGCTGGTTTAATTTGTAAATCATCTTTATAAGGGTTTAAACAGGCTCTTGTGTTCATGCTGGAAGTGGAGCCTCTCAGCTCCCTGCTGTGGTGATATTTGTTGGTATGATCAACCATGCTGTGCTGACATTAACCCATCCCCCCTGCATTCCTGTTGGCTGTGCCCATATCATACAGGCCGCTCAGGATGATTAATAGTCAGAGCATTGTGGAGTCATTGCTCTTCTCCATCCAGTCAGAACAACAGGCTGAGATAAAATCTCAGTATGTTCTGTAGTCAGCACTTGTTCTTTGCAATGGTTCCCTCTCATCGTTTTGGTTACTGTATGTGTGCAAGAAAAACTAGATGACAGAGGCTTTCAAATACATGTTTTTGTTAAATGGGGGGCAATGGAGGCTTGATATTAAAACTTGCTGTCTATGTCCTATAGCACTCAAACTGATTTAATACACATGTAAATACAAGTAAATGGGCCCACACAATCCTCATCCCCAACTTCACTCTGCTGGTAGCTCCATCCTGTGGCTTCAGTCGCAACTCACAAATTAGTAAGTTTTAATATTATTTGTTGTTTGTAAACATCAGTTTAAATCCTGTACAAAAGCATAAAATAGTACATTATAGTGGTCTTATCATAAAGTGTAATACACATGTTCTGTTGAATATTGATAGGTCATTATCAAACTGTGTAGACTTACTGGGTTCACAATGAGCATAATTGTGCTGTAGTACTCAGATTTCAGGATTTGGCCAGATTGTTTTGTCTTTAGAGGGTTTTGACTGTGGGTGTGCCTTGAAAGCATTAAATTAGATCATAGGCATGTGTGTCTACTACAGTAAGGGATTGGCCATTTGGAAACTGGGCAAATGCCAGGAGGGCCGACTGGCTACGGGCAGCTTGGGTCACTTATCTCTCATCATCTCATCATTGCATTGATTTAAAAAAAAAAAATATATATATATATATATATATAATGTTAATGTTAATGTTATTCCAGCAGATGTTAAATTTATTGGCATAAATCAGTGACTGAAACAGTCATAGTTTGTGCCATTTGAGAGCTGTGTTATGAATTTCTGCATTCTAGTAAGTCTGTATGGTTTTGGCTCAAGCTTTTCATATTAACATTTGGATGGGGTTGGTGTTTAGTTTGAAAATAGGGTTAATTAGGAAAAGTCTGTTGCAAATGCCAGGGCCATTTTTTTTTTTTTTTATCCCAGTCCATCTTTGGTCTACTGTTACTTTTGATATTGTCTATATTCATGTTAGTGTGCATGGACTGTCAGTAGAACTGAAACAATTAAATGATTAATTGATTAATAGATCGACAGTAAAAGATTCAGCAATAATTGATGGTTTTGGTCATTTTTTCTTGCAAAAAAAACTAAACAGTCTTTGTTTCCATCTTCTCAGTTGTGAGGATTTTTTTTTCTGTGTTTTATATCAAAGCAATTTGAGTACATTAATCTGGGCTTAAGGAAATTATGATTGGCATTCTCATTTCTCTTAATTTTCAGACAGTCTATAGGCTATGGTGGTGCAGTTGTTAGCACTGTCACCTCACAGAAAGAAAGTTCTGTGTTCAAACCTACCAGCTGGCTTAGGGGCTGCAAATTTGTTTTTTCTGTGTGGAGTTTGCATGTTATCCCCATGTATGTTCTCCAGGTTTGTTCTTCCTCCCACAGTCCAAAAACCTGCAGTTTAGATTAATTGGTGACTCTAAATTGCTGGTAGGTGTAAGTGTGAGCATGGAGGATTGTCCTCTGATGAACTGGTGACACTAAAACAAGAAAACAATGGAAAGATTAGGCCCCAATTTCCTTCTGCTGAGTGAATTATAATGTAATGCAAAAAATAATGATTACCGTCGGATAAGTTTGTATGTAAACAGATGCTTTCTCAAGTAATTCTAAACTTCTGTGTTTTAGTTATCTTGCACTTTATTCCTGCCGGGTGCCATGATTTGTCATCATTGTATTCAGGGTTGTAGTGGTAAATACAGAGGTGGATACAGTTGATCTGAAAATAGATGAGTTAACTCTCAGCTGCATTTCAAAGTTGTCAATGAACTTTTTTCGTTTGTTTTTTTTTGGTAAATCTAAAAAAGATGCTTCTTCTCCCCATAGTACTACTTATTTTGGCAGGTAAGACTTCAAAGTTTGGTAAAACCTGAAATTTCTCCGCGTGTATTAAACAAAGACAGCAATATGATTATCATTTAACACAGTTTGAGCCTCCAGTGAATGCAGCGCCTGTAATCACAGCAAAGCAATATCCGGGTGGACATCAGCGGAGTCAGTGGCTGAGGCTGTTAGTTTTACAGTAGCCTGAAGGGGCAATATTAGCACATCATGGTTTGGAGATCATTGGCGTCTTTCTTTGCCCCATCACTGCTATCACTGGAACAAATAGGCTCACCGATGAACCTGAGGCAAAGAGAAAATGACTATTTCTTATCTCCTTCTGTAATTTATCTCCATAGATTTGGCCTTGAGCCTTCATCCAACGTCACAGGACTGTGAGAGGTGACAGAGAGGCAGTTTATGTAGGAGTGATATAAAAGCCTAATATAGAAACTGTGCATGTAGTTTGTGGCTCAAACACCCCCTGGTATCTCATCCAAAGTTTGATCCCTTGAGCAGTAATGGGCCATGCAGCTCTAATGTGTGCGGTGCAGAGATCCGAACTGCTCACATATGCTGTTCATACGTAGCTAATTTGCATCTCAGTGGGGTTAAATCCACTGGTGCTTAGAGTGAAACATGGCAGGATCATTGGCAAGGCAATCGGTCACATAGAGGACTACTGCATCACTACTGTAACTTAAGGACGTGTTTTTATTTGCATAGTTTACACTCCCTGCTGAGCTGCAGCCATCAGCATAATTCATTTAAGCTCCCTGCAGAAGAGAATCTTGTGGCATAAAACACCGTCATGCGTCCCTGGTTGGGTACAGTTGTCACCGCAGGCCTTTCAGGATCCGTTTATTGGTTTCTCTAGACCTGAAATGTTTTATCTATGCACATTTGCTTCTAACGCTGAATGTGTTTATTATAGAGATATTTCAATGTAGACGACCATAAAGGACCATAAAGATGGTTTGAGTGGTTAAATGAAGTTCGTCTGATTTATTCTCACATGAATGAAGGTTTGAGGACTGAATACAATTTGTAATATAAAACTACTGAGTCAATTTTGTGGTAAAAAACACATAATCTACAGTAAAGACTGATATGCTACCTTACAAACTAAGCCAGTGGTCCCGCCAACCCACACCAAGGGAATGCAAGATCATTTGAATAAGAAAAAAATAACATATTTGCCATTTCTCTGACACAAAATTGTTTTTTTTCTAATGCTTAGCCCTGCATCACCAGAATAATTTGCAATAATTTGTGAATTAGTTCTCATTTCACGCTGTCATTCATTTTCACTTTCTAAGGGGTTTTATAAATGGGTGCAGACCAAAATGCCTTGGACAGACCTACAACCAATTAGAGCAAAGAAATGTGTGACTGAGCGTAGCGCTGAATGACACGTGTGAGTTGGGGCAGTGCTAAGTCTGTTTTTAAGCAGGAAAAAACAGAGAAGGTGTTCCCTGCAGAGCTAATAGCTGGAGTTTGACCTAATCTAGCTCCACCTTTAGGTCCCGCCACACCTCAAGACTGATAGGAAGCCAGTTTAATTGGTTTACCCTGATATTCTTACCCTAAATATTTGCAGTCTTACTCCTTGTGTGGAGCCTCAGCTTCAGTAGGTCAAAAGAGGTGGAGCTGGACAAGGTCAGATGCCTTGCAGTGAGCACTACTTGGAAAAAACACAGAAGACTGGTCACAAGCTCTCTTAAATGACAGCTAAACAGTGCATGAAAATGTGTTTCTGAAAACATTTGAAGTGAGAAATTCACATGTTTTAGTTTTTAGCTGAATTTCATAATCTTGCTGCATTAATATCAAACCCACTCTATATTACATTAATGATTGTGACTAGCCAGAAAAAGTCTAGGACGGGTAGTGACCGTAGTAATATGAAGCTCTCTCCAAGAGTAACAGAATCTGTGTACCAGCACCGTTGAGCCCATTAAATAACAAAAATGCTCACTAAATAAATAAATGTATCTTGTGTGTCTAATTGGCACAAAAGCCAAAGTTAAAAACAATAATTTGCTGTTTTACAGGGCAGTTATGTGCTGGACTATTTCTTGGTCAGCAGCTGTTGTCAGGCTACCAGCAGGACTCCAGGAAGTTACTGTTCCCAGTCAAATGAGATATAACATGTTAGTCATTAAGCTTTAGGCAGGTGGCTTTTGTTAGCTTAGGACAGAGCCAGGCTAGCTGTTTTCCATCTGTTTCCAGTCTTTGTGCTAAGCTAAGCTAATCGGCTGCTGGCTGTAGTGTCATATTTCCTGTACAGATATGAGAGTGGTGTCAATCTATTCATGTAATGCTGCGTTCACATGCTCCACAGACGGTCCCATTTCCTGGGTTGGGAAGTTCTCTGAACTTTGGCGTGTTCATGAGCTTTGAGTCATTATGTTGAAACAAAGGGTAGGGTTAATGCTAACCCATTAGCCCAAAT
The DNA here is from genome assembly GCA_027495735.1 of Lutjanus campechanus. Lineage (NCBI taxonomy): Eukaryota > Metazoa > Chordata > Actinopteri > Lutjaniformes > Lutjanidae > Lutjanus > Lutjanus campechanus. The sequence goes on from JAJHUR010087037.1 coordinate 28,038, forward strand.
GCTAATACATTTTCTATCTATCTTGTTCTCTGTTTGTGGAGAGCAACTAACACGTACAACTAAATGCCGTACTGCACATTACATGTGAGCAGAAAATTGATTCATGAATTAATAAAAAGTTATGAGTCAAACATTTACTTTCATACACCATGTTTCTGTATATATGACATCACAGACAACACCTCTGCAAGTCATGTGTACCAAAATTTTCGCAGACTTTCTGAGTTGTTGCTGCAACTTCTGGGGGGATTCATGTGAATTTTACCAGCTCCTTTTTCCAATTATTCCAACACCACATGAATGCACTAACTCTTGGTAAGAAAGAGAAAGAAAATTTTCCCAACTGTTCCTTTCAAATGAAACAATCTTAGGGGAAAAAAATCACTCTGTGGTTTGACCACTCACCAATCACGTCCACACTAAGTCACTGAAGTCACAAGCTAAAAAGATGGAGAACCACCAGATTAGATCAGATATTGTGTTTGGAGTTTAAGACGCCAGTTTGACTTTGTCAGGAGTCAGTCAGTCAGTGATGTGGCTTATTGTACCCCCTCTTTCTCACCAGTGCCTATACAGAAGCCTACAACGTGTGTTCGGTGGCTGTCGCTCCACAGATGGTTTCAGCAGGTGATGTCGGGGCAGAGACGGCGGGTGAGGATGACCAAGGACGCACCTCAGAGGAGGAAGAGGGGGGTGCAGACAGCAATTATGACCGACAGGTTAGTTCTGATCAGTGTGTGTTGAGTTTGTAGAGAGATGGATAAAAAAAATTACACATTTTATTGAATTGTAGTTTTTAATTGTAGTTTAATTGTAGTAATTGTTTTTTCCCCCATATTTTCTACTATTTTCATCAAAGTACTATTCTCCACTATCATTTAAAGAGTGATTTGTTTTGTTTTGTGCCATCATTTTGTAAGGGTAGGTGTCGCCATTTTACAAATGGCAGGCAGAAAAAGTGAGGTTTTTGAAGACAGAACAGAGCAAAATTAAACAAAGTGAACTGTTTTTCACCTTGGGCAATTACAAAATTGCCCTCACAAGCCGGGATTTTAATGCAGGTTAATGGAGGTTAATGGGCTACTACAAGACTGTCCTCATTATTTAGAATTTGATTGCCGCTTGGAGACGATGTTGAGAGGAAAGCTGGCTATATTTGTTGAACTGCTGCCAAAATGCTTTAGCTCTTCCTAACCCTGGGCTTATTACAAGTAAATAATATGATTGTTTACAGCCTGATGGGCGATCCAGAGCCTTTTACATCGCCAAAGAGCTGGTGGATACAGAGAGATTGTAAGTTACATGTTCATTTCCCTTATCAAATATCTCTGCTCATCGGTCAGAACTAATCAGGTTCACTTCACTTTCCTGTTTAATTGTGTATTTATTTCTCTGTTCACAGACATGTGAAAGCCCTCAAGCTCCTGCAGGAAGTGAGTGATGTGTCTCTATTTTCTTTCAGTTTACTATTGCAATATAATTCTCACGAATGTATCCAGATATTCTCTCTGGGAGTGAATTACAGTAGTTTCTACATTAGGTTGCCTGAGCTCTGTAGAGCTGTAGTTGCAGAGTTAGATGTTAAAGAAGGCAGTTAATGTTTCTTGACTTTACATTACATTTGATCTCTTAAAAGGAGAGTTTGGATTATTTTAAGTGGGGTTGTGTGAGGTACTTATCTATAGTCAGTGTATTACCTACAGTAGATGGTGGTCAGCACGCTCCCGGTTTGGAGAAGCAGAGAAGAGTACCACTGTGGGAAGCTAAGCAATGAACTACTGTGTACAGTGTCAGCAGCAAAACATATTTTAGCCACTTAAATATGTTTTGGATGGGCTTTTTTTTTAAAGTGTACGCTATATTTAGAGTATTTTCATCTCTTTACCTTGCCATCAAACAGCCTTTCCTGATGGGAAACCAAATATTGCTCTCTCAAAAACAGTAATTTTACCTCACAGAAGACAGAAGCTGCTGGTCTGTGCAGCTTTGATTGGTTGGTTTTTGTTTGTGCTAACATGAATTAAACATTTTAAAAGGACTGTTCAGGTTCACCAAAGTGGTAGACCCGCAAAACCCATGTTCTGTGATCACTGTTTTTCTGGTTGGTTTTGTGAGTGTAACAGTGGTTTCCTGACAGAAAAGGCTATCTGACAGCAAAATAAAACAGTGAAACTATTCTAAATCTAACGTATAACTTGAAGTGATATTGATTTTTTTAGGTGAACCTTTTAACCTTTTGCTGCTGACCCTGTCCATACCAGCACACTGCTAAGCTTCTGTGCTGTTACTACTTTCTGCTTCTCCTAACTGGGGATGTGCCAACTGTCATATACTGTAGGTAATACTCTGACTACTGATAAGTACCTCATATTTCATTTCAATTCATTTATTTTATTTATGAGGACAACACACATTAATCAACATCTCTGTAAAATGCCACCGTGAGCCAGGTGACTAATTTTCAGCTGCAGTCCTTTTGGAAGATGTTTTGAAACCTATAAAATACAACCCTCCTTCTAACAGTCTGAACTATCCCTTTAAATCTCTTCAAATCTTTCTTGTGTTAAAGTGATATTCCACCCCAGAATGATAATGTGTATGTATTCACCCCTATGCCGATGTGAGGATGGGTGAGGATCTTCAGTTCACAAAACAATCCTGGAGTTTCAACAGAAAACAGGGTTGCAGCCAAATCCAGTACAATGGCAGTGAATGGTGACTACAGATAAAATGTAAAAAACAAAAGAACACAAAACAAACACAAAATGTCTCCATCCTGCTTGTGTGGTGTAATCCAAGTGTCCGTGAGCTGCAACATTAAAATTTAACCACAAAAGACGCCATTTACGCCATGTTTTTGCCAAAATGTCAACTGTAGCCTCCCAGGTAGCATGTAAACATGGCGTTGATGTATCGCGAGACTTCGTGTATCTCTTAATGGATGCACGTGTGAAAATATCACAAGATACAGTTATCTGTTGGCCTATGAGCAGCTCCCCCAGGGCTGTCAGGGCTTTTTTTTTTGTTTTGTTTTGCTCAAGGGCACCTCAGTGGTCATATTGAAGTAGGAAGAAGTGCTGCCCTCTCACTTCCCTTCCTAGATGTTATCCCTGTGGTGTGGGTATTAAAGTAGTGACCACCTCTGCTCCAGCTCTGTTATCAGTGATAAGATTTCCTGATGTAATAGCTCATGTGCTCCCAGCTGTCAGATTTTATCTTTTTATACTGTTGGAGAAGAATGGAAAGAAAAACAGGAGAAATGCAGACTTAAGTGAAACTGTAAGCTTAGTAAGATTTTGAATATAAAGAAATAACCATCCCTCCATACACCCTCCTGCACCAGGACTTTCGGGAAGCAGTGGGTGCAGCAGTCGGGGACGAGGGGGAGCCCGTGTTGGATGACGAGAGGCTTCGAGAGATTCTCAATGAGCTGCCTGATGTTTACACCCTGCACCGCAGAATCCTCAATGAGCTGGAGAATCGAATCCGACACTGGTGAGACACCATCCATTTACCTTCCACACTTATCCCTGTTCTTCCACACGTTAAAGCAGCTCAGAAAGCGTTACATGTAACTTGAGGACTAGTGCATGCCACTGCTTCTCCTCCTCCATCCTCTCACTTCTATTTGTCCATTCAGGGAGGAGAGCCAGAGGATTGCAGACATCTTCCTGTCCAGAAAAGCAGAGTTCTTGGTTTTTACCACTTATATTGGCCACTACGACCGAAGTATGAGCCTGCTTGAGGACAGCTGCAGAATGTCACCTGCCTTTGCAGCCATTGTTCGTCAGTTTGAGGTCAGACCTGCAGTGCTTCTCTAACTCTAAACACAAAATGTCTAACACAGTCCATAAAAAGTCTCATTTTAAAACATTCTCAAAAAACACATTTAAAGGTTAACTAATGGTATTTTTCAACCTTGACCCTATTTTCTCCATGTTTCTGAGTAGTGGGGACACAATTTTTTAAAACTTTCCAGTCTTTAGTGAGACGGCTGCAGCTGTCAGTCAGCAAAACAGGCTCCAACGTAATCCTCATGGGCAATTGCGAAGCATCAGAGTACGTCCACTGAAAGTGCTTGTTTTTACCGCTGACAGGCTCAGATTGTTATTATAGGTGTCTAGCCTGTAGCGTCTCTAGCCTCTGGCTTTTGTCTTCAGTATGAAAAGGTTCACTCGATCGACAGTGATGGAAACCCGGGTGGACACTATTTTCTTATTTAGTCTTTAGTGCGTCTGTGTGTCCACTGTTTCAACAATTACCAACTCTTGTTTGGTCAAAATATACCCTTTATTCACTGCATTAGATGTGAAAATATTAAGAGAGGAGCGAGAAGGTGGTCAGACATCAGAGAAGCAGCTCAGGGATAAACATTTACAGCCAGAATATTTTCACGCCTATTGTGGTGGATTAAGGGTTTATTTCATCCAAACCTGAATTGCTAAATGTTGGAACACTGGAAAGACGAACCAAGACGTTTTTTTGTGAGTTCTATTTTCTTTCTGTTGAATTTGAATGAAGTATGTTTTACAATGATAAAATATCTAAGTCTATAAATGGAGCCTGGTAGGTTTGGTAAGATTGATAAATCATCTGTTTCTGATTGTACTGTTTCTGAAGTTAGATGTTCGTTGATGGTTCACAATAAGGATTGAATTGCAGCTTGTTTCACGGCTGATGGCTGCAGCAATCTTGCTCAACAAGTTTGATGGATAGATAGAATAGAATAGATCTCTCAGAGAATTAAATATCGTCTGATGTTTTCATGGAAAAGAAAGCTGTGACTAATATCTTTACTTACTATGAAGCCAAGTTCATATTACCACAGTCCTATTTTATTGATTTTTGTCATGTAATGCACATATTCTGGTATACAAATGCAACAACAAAACAAAGCTGGGCACATAAAGTGTATTTTGTCTATATGACATGTGATACTCTCACTCCTCTTTTTGAGATATTAAGGTTTAGCTTACTACTTAAATATGTAAACACCAGGAAAACAGGGCCACTGGGAACATTGGAATAAATGAAATATTTGAATAGAAAAACTTAAGTCAAGGTGGTGAAAGATTTTAGAGCTTTTGATTAAAAACAACAGTGAAACTTTGGTTTCATCCTCACATATTTGATGTTTATCAAGAGCCTCAACTATCTCTGCACATTATCTCTTATCAGCAGAGTTCTGTGTGTGTGCATGTGTATGTGTCTTATGTGCAATGACAAGGATGAAGTGCATGTTTTGTGGTGGCTGAGTGTGTGGTGCTGGCCTGTGTGAATGTTAAAGAGAAGAAGAGCCCTTGTGACCTAAAATAAAAGATCAAACCTTTAAAGGTTAAAGGAAAGAGCAGACAGCTAAGTGAATAAAAGTAGTAATTTAATTTAAAGCAACAACAACTACACAGTGTTCTTGGCTGTTAAAAGAAGCTGGCATGACACCCGAAGGAAAAGTATAGACCATTTGTTTAGATGTTAAGAACAAATATATTTGGTTTGAGCGACTCAGAACAACAATTAAACACTGAACCTCTCTTTAAAAACAGGGGAATCTTAAAATTTACGTAGGTTGCATCTCCCAGCAGCCTTTTCAAACAATGCACTTTAGTGAGGAGGTATAATTAGCCTCAATTAAATGACCAGACACAAGACAGCGTTTTTCAAACCAGAGAAGCTGTTAAGTTGATAAGTTTGGAACATGAAACATACAGTGTAGAAGAAGAGGATATGATAGTATGCTTGACAGTTCAAGAGGGAGATTACAGCATCTGTTCACCATCCACTATTTAATTTACAGTCAGATATTATCCAGTCATGGACAGGAGTTTTCAATATTTTCCGTCCAGTTTATAGACCACTGAGGAGAGGACTTTGCAGAGCTGGGCAGTTTTCTCTGTCTGATTTAAGAGCATCCACGTTTAAAAGTCCTCAGATTCTCCTATAAACACGTTGTGTATTAATGTAAGTGCAGTAAGCGCTTTTCTCTTTTTGTCTTTCATCATTATGAATTTTAGACTTGGAAAACTTTAAAGGCTGCAACTAACAATTACTTTCATTATCATTTAATCATCCCAATCATTTTCACAATTAATCAATTAATTGTTTAGTCTGTACTGTCAATAAACATCACATTTTTCCCAGAGCCCAAATTCAGATTGCAAATCCCTTCTTTTGTCCAACCAACAATCCAAACCTCCAAAGATTCTTCATTTACTGTCAGAAATGACAGAGAAATGTAAAAAAAAATTTGGATCCAGTAATAGACTAATTGTTGCAGCTATAAACTTTAAGGTCCCGCTGAGAGTCAATTTGTGTTACAGCACTGAAGATATGATGCATTAAAAACACATTACAAATGTCATCACAGTCCAGGCAGGTATTTCAAGTGCAGGTAAATAACTGTATACTAACAGTTGTCAAAAATAAATAGTGATTAGATCTGCACATCCCCTTTGTAGCCACGCAGATCTTGTCTGTCTTCTTAGTTAGTCTGATCAGGTACAGTGCAGGTGTTAGAGGTCAACCTGCTGTGATTTGCCGACAGTCTTCACAGTTTTTCCCAATGTGTTCCTGTGAGTAATTTTGGAAGGTCCATACCACAGGAGGGTGTGGCGTTTTCTTGAATATCAGCACAATTTGGTCGTTGGCCCAATGCCGCAGTCTGAGTGTTGAAGATGATCACAGCTGTGCTGATATTCAGTATGACAGCACAACCTCAAGTAATATATCATCTATATCAACACTCATGGAGTGTCTTGTTCAATAAAATTACTTGGTCAGAACTAACTGCTGTATAAAATGCAATAGCGCAAGATACTCTTAAAAAAAAGATTTGTAAAACAGAGAAAGAATTTTGTTATTAACGTTAAAAATGTTCAGTTTTTTAATGTGTTTTTATTGATGATGAGTTTATAATTTTGACTTTTAAGATGGGAAACTGCTGACATAATAGTTTTTCATGCTTTTTGATGACCAAAAAAAACAACAACAACCCTAAAGCTCAATGTTAAATATTACTACCACTTTGAGTGTGTATGTGTGTGTGTGTGAGACAGAGAGAGAGAGAGATTATTAATAAAGTGACTATTGAAAAAGACGGTGTTGATAGATAGATGGGTGCATTGCTGTGTTTGCACATGCACACAAACACACACTTGTTATCCTGCAGCACTGTGCTGACCAGCAGTCTGTGTTATTGGCCCTTGTTCACACTTAAAATATGACTGGTGATTCAGCTCAGAGGTCCAGTGTTGTTGTATAATTTGCTTCTCAGCACAACTTTCATTTTCTTTGGCAAAGTTTCCCTCGACTGTTTTCATTAATCTGACCTGATGTTTGGCCAAAGTTCACGTGCATTTCTACAGTAAATCTGGACCTAATGGGCTGCAACGATGCAGTGAAAATGCTGAATTTGGTTTATTTGTCTCAGCAGCAGAGTCCAGCTGGGGTAAAAGTGTCTCTGAAACATCAGCTCCTGCAGGTCATTGTGCGTGTGGCTCAGTATCGCATGCTCCTCACTGGTGAGTCTCTTGTAAAATAGGGCTGCAACTGCTATTTTCATTACTGGTTAATATGTCTGTCACAATTTTCTAAATCCTTGATTCCATGTGTCTCTTAATGTTGATACTACTATTCAATTTGATTTAAACTTTTTATTTCAGCACTGACGACTATACTATAAGGTGTAGTTAAGTTACTTCAGTCAGATGTGATGTGGCTGGATAGGCACATAGTAATAGTTACTGAAAGGCCTTGTATTCTGTGAGGAGTACAGCTCAGGCTTCCTGTAAGCTACACTGTATTGTTTTGCTTTGTTTTGTCTTTATTTCTTTGGACATTCGCCGGACACACACAAAAAAGCGGGGTGGGGAAAAAAATATACTCGAAGAACTGTCAAATAGAAAGATCATTTCAATGGATTTTCAGTTTGATACCAAATGTTTCACATTTTATGTAGATTAATCTGCTTATTATTTTCAAGCCCAAAGTGACGTCTTCTTTTGTCCAACCAATGAAAGCGTTCATTGATTATCAAAATACTAAGTAATTTTCTTTTGATCGACTATTCGATTAATTGACTGATGGATAATCATTGCAGCTGTAGTGTTTTCTAAATAAAAAATATATTTCACTTATAGTGAGACACATTCATTTTCTCTCACTCTTCTTACAGATTACCTGAACAACCTCTCCCCTGATTCCAAGGAATATGAAGACACCCAAGGTACCATAAACAAACAGCAGAAGCTGCTCGCTCTGTTAGTCACAGGAGAGCCTTACTGGCCTGTGTTTGTGGCTCTGTGTTTACAGGGAATTTATTTGCTCTCATTTGGCACGAAGAGATGGCCATGAGAGAGCCAATTTAGATGTTTTTTGTTCATGCTGGTAACCCACCAGGCAGTCATTTCAGCTCTCTTCTGTTTGAAGACTGTAATGTGTAATTCATGAGAAGGCCAGTCACAGCAGCACTATCTCATCTCTGATGAGGGAGCCACCGAGTCCAGGCTTGTAGACACGTCCGAGCTCCTGACTCATTCTTAGTTTTATGTTCGGTGACTTTTTACAGACACAGAACAAAGAAACATGTCATCACTTATGAATATTCATTGTGAATGTGGTCCTCTCTGAACATAAGAATCAGGTTTATCACCATGTACGTTTACACATATGTGGAATTTGCCATGGATTTTTGGTGCATAACAATAAACATAATATGAAGTCAGGCAGCATAAATTGAAAATAATTTTGTGCAGAATGTGAAACATTCACCAGGAAATGTGCAAAAGTTCACAATTTGCAGTATAAGAATATTTGAACTGTGCAAGATAGTGATCAGAAAAAGCTGTGTGTTCATGTAACATGAAGTATCTTTCCTGATTCCTCTCTCTGTTTGTCTTATACAGCTGCTGTGGCAGTGGTGTCTGACATAGCAGATCAAGCAAACGACAGCTTAAAACATGGGGTAAGTGCCATGTGCAGGCACCGCACTGCATCCAGAATTACATATCTTATTTTCAGCTTAAACCTTGGTCGTTTTTAAGCACACAGACAATAAAACTCACACCTACAGAGTACAGAGTAATTCCAACAGTATGGGTTGTTTCTGTGTATCATAAGTCTCTGGTTTGCAAAAGAGTTTAATTCTTGACTCCTTGTAACTTTAAGAACTTCCCTGCCCAGTCATCCACCTAAAGTTTAGATCTAAACAGATCATTCAGGATGTTAAGTTAACTGCTTTCTGAGTAAATGTAGCGTCACTTTTCACAGTACAGATTTGACTAAATATATACAGAGGAAGAAATATGAGAGCATGTTCACCCCAACAAATTATCAAAATGATATTACTAAAACCAGTCCCCTATTTCTAATGCACTATCCACCAATCATCACAAGCAAAAAAGTAGAAACTAGAGCAAAGTCTGAAACAATAAGCATTCCTTAATGTACCAGAATCCGTTTTTTTTTTCTACTATCCTATCATATCAGTGACCCTTCAGATTTATCTGGCAACCATTTGTGGTGGTTCATACATTTACAGTACACTGACATTGTTTAATCATTTATATAATGATCTTAAAGGTAGATAAAACATTTTTTATAAATGGAAAAAACAACAAAGGTCCATCTATTAATCAGTGGATAGCTTCTTTCCACAATGTGTCAGTTTCATCCATAAGTGATGCTAAAGCAGAAACACTAGAGGCCATTAAAAGAGCCACTGACCTGGTGATATCCTTGATGTGAATTATGTAAATGTATAAATTAATATGTTGAAGGACGAGTATGAGGGGGTACTCGCTGAGCATAGTGTGCAGTTATGAGATGCCATATTAATATGAATACATGAACCAATCCAATGATTGCAAACAAAAAACATTTCCTTTAATACTTGTGAAACAGAGGGGTGGAGGTTATGGGGTGGGTGGGTTATTTTAACCTGTACCTCTAGTGTGTATAATTTGTGTAACTGTATGTTTGACACCATGTAGGACAGCGCATGAAACCAATAAAAATTTGGTCACAAAAAAACAAAGATCTATCTCATGGATAGACACAACTTTTTGTGCAGATATTTATGATTCTTAGAGGAGAAATCCTACAGCAATGACTTTGGTTATCCTTTGACTTTTTCCTTTAGTATCACCGTGAGGTAAATGTCTCAACAACTATTTGATGGATTACAATTAAATTTGTTCCACACATGCATTTTTCCCTACATCATGAGTTGAAACAACTTTTTTTTATACCATTGCCATCATCTGGTGTAGTGTACTGAGGACCCTACAAATCACCCAGCACAAGGCTGCAAGTAAAGTCTCACATTTCCCCATAAGAACAAACACAGACAGCATGCATCGTAAACTCTCATGGTTACCAATTGAGAAAATGGTGAGTCACATCATTCAGCAATATCTTTTATTCCACTAAACCCAAGTTTTGACACAGTCAAATAGTCAAATGCAGTAACTTTCACAGTCATTTCACAAGCACACCAATTGATGACTAAATCATGTTACCTTGGACAAAATCTAATGCCTTAAAAAGACTTTGATTTATCGTGACATCAATTATTGGAATTGCTGCCCCACATCAATCTACTGTAATAGTTCCACATCACTCAAGCAGCTGATCAATAGTCCAGTGATGTTTTTCTAGTCAGCTGGTGTTAGCCCCCAATACTAATTCAGAGAGTAATTCATCTTTACCCAACATCCACTCACTGATAAACAGAGTCAGAAATGAATATATATTGGAAACAAAGTTTGAACTTGAACAACCACTTTCTTAATGTAATACTATTAGAGGTGCTCAAGTGATGAACATGAGCTAAGAAATACATGTTTTCAGCTTTGTGACAATGCATTTCTCAGAGAATCCAGTGGCTTTGTAAATGATTTGTTTGGGTTAAGAAATAGAAGAAGTGGCTCAACTCATAAAGGAGTATTCCCTCCATTCTTTTTATCAGAAAATTCAAAATCTGCAGATTTAGTGATAAGTGACAGCGGTGATGTGTATATGATGAATATGAGGTACTGGCAGAAAGACTAGCTGGTGCCAAGCACATCAGCTAATGGGAATCCCGTTAATAAACAAATCACGTCAAATTTTTAATTTGTTCAAAACTATGATTTCAGGAACGGCTCTAGTTTGTTCTTAGTACTAAATAAGAAGCTAATGTTAGCATGCTAACACTAAAGTGAGATGGAGAATATACCAGCATGTTAGCATGTAGCATTCAGGTCAAAGCACTGCTGTAGACTGTTTTTTAGTGGTTACTGGCACAGTAGTTAGAGTCACATGCCAAATGATGACATTTCTGAGTAGTGTGACTCATTCTAAAGAGAACAATATTTGACATGTCGGCCTGATCCAGGTGATAATTATGTCTAAAAACAAAGGGAGTCATGAAAATAACCAAGCAAACGAAAATAGTTTAGGGTTTCTGGTAATGCTCATTCATCATTTCTTTTATTTTGGCGTCTCATTTTCTGTTCTTTTCTATCTTTGTGTCTCAGGAGAACTTGTTGCGTCTGGTCAACATAGAGTACAGTGTTCGTGGCCAGCGGGACCTGCTGCAGCCTGGCAGGGTATGACTCTGATAACAGCATTGTTTCTGTCTGCTGATTGCCAGCCCACCCTGTCTGCCCTGCACCACCCCTGCGCTGCCCTTTACACAATCATTCAGCTGGGAATCCCCAGCCTGCCTGCTTTTAAAAACAACACTAATTACTGCAGATGCCCTGTGTGTGTCATGAATTTTATGTGAATTCTTTTTTGTTTGTTTTTTTTGGTTTTTTTAGGTCTTTGTGAAGGAGGGCACCCTGATGAAGGTCAGCAGGAAGAGTCGACAGCCCCGCCATCTGTTTTTGGTAAATGCTACTTCCTGTTTGTAATATATAATCAAATATACATATGTGCCAGTGGTCATACAGTACTGTGTTTCTGATCTCATAATCTTTATATTTGTTTCATCATGTAATTGCAGTGAGTTCTGTAGACGTCTCTGTATAAACTGTAGAGTCAGGCCTTTTCTGTCTGGTTTGTTTCTGTGTCCAGACTGAGCTATTAAGAGCAGGTTTCCTGGCAGGATGTTTCTGAATGCTGACTTCCTGAGCCAGTTCTTTACTGACAGCACAGGGAAGGTCAGCACCAGCTCCTTGTAAACTGAGGGATCTGTGTACACCTGTGAACTGTTATGACTTAAATTCCGTCAGCTAAATATTAGTTTGATACACAGTCAGCCATCAGGACTTCAGGACAGGGTGACAATTTTTTTCATATTGGGCCCCTCATCCACACCCACCCCAGCACAAGCAGGTTTCTATGTAATAACCTTAGCAGTGCAGCGGAAGCTTTTTTAATCTAGTTAAGTTAGTCCCCCTCAGCTTCACCTGCTTCTTCACACTGGTCTTTGGCCAGAAATTCTGCCATTGCCTCTCTGATGGGTTCACTTTCTTGTTCTCTCTGTAACCTGGCAAATTTGGGGACAGTTGCTAAAAAAATTGTTGGAGGAGTAGCAAAAAACTGATTTGGACAAAATTCAAAATGGCAGAAAATCCATCCAGATGCAATGGGGCAGTGGTGGCCTAAAGGTTAGAGAAGGTTATAGAAGCGAGCTCGTGACCGGAAGGTTGCCGGTTCAATCCCCAAACCGGCAGGATTAATCTGGGTGGGGAAAGTGAAAAACAGCACTTGCCCCTCCCTCATTACCACCACTGAGGTGCCCTTAACCCCAACCGCTCCAGTGGAGCTGCTCAGTGAGCAGCAGATAAGACTGTGGTTGTACTGGGCAGCTTCCAGGTGTGAATGTGTAACTGTGTGAATGTGATCAGGGTGTTCCTGCAAAAGAGAGCCTCACTCTCAGTGTACCTACCCTGAATAATAGACGTGGCTTACATGGATAGATTAATCTGGTTCAAAAGTTACAGTTACAAAACTTAAAGTTTGTTGTTGAGCATCGCCATCTGGTTACATTGCCACAAATTTGACACTTCCTACCTTAGTGCCTGGAATCCTCAATAATACACTTGCCAAGTGTGAAGTAGATTGGATGAACAGTTCTTGAAATATTTGAGGGACGTACAGACAAGACAGACAGAGTCCTTCCTTTATAGTTAATTAATCTAAGTACTAATGTCATTTTCCCCACCTGTCACTGGCAGGTTAACACCATATAAATTATATCACGAGAGAGTGAGTCAAACAGACAGAGGACAGAGGACTGTACTAATCATTCAGTTTGTAAAAATCATAACATAGGGAAATAGTCCTGAAATGTTATAATCAAGAGAGATTAGAAAATTAAATGCCTTCACAAATTACCCATAGAGCATCATCAAAATGAGCTGCTTTTCCCTCCTGTGGCGTTTTTTGAAATTTGTGGTCTGGGCTCGACACTTAAAAACCTCGTAAATGTCTCTTCTGGAGGAATGTTGGTAATCATGGCTGTATAATCTTTTATCCTGCCAGTTTATCCACCCAGAAGCCGATCACGTGTTAACAGCTATAATTAATGTTGGAGACATTGTGATATAACAAGTCTGCAGGAGCTGCTACTCTCATAACAAAAGGAGTAAAACACACAGGGACAGTGAGTAAAATGAGTCACTAGAAAAATGATACAGAAATTAATGATCCAGGTTGATATCAACTTTGATATCTATTTATTGAAACATCTCAGTCATGTATGATCATAAAAAATTCAAGCTATGGGGTTTTAAATTTATAGATCAACTCCAGACATGTTTTAAGACATACAGTCTATAATAATTTTGTGTCTGATATTGTTTTTCTACAAAAACAAAAAACAAAAACACAAGTTATTCTGTTACATCTACTTCTGCCTCCCCATCTAGAACTGATGAGCATACAGAAAGGAACTACTTTAGTTCTTCAGTAGAATCTATGGGAACTACTTTAGAAGTAGTTCTTTCACAACATGATCTCTGGATTATTTTGAAAAACTGGGTCATGATTTTTGGAAAGACACAGGTTTTGAATTTTTCAAATGTATTTTTTGGCGCTTTCAGCACCACAGGACTTGTGCTGTTAAGTCTCATTATATTGGAGAGAAGGCAGATATCTCTACAGTCTATATCTCCAAAACTCACCAACTCACACCAAAAAAATCTAGATGGATAAATAGAACTACAGGCCAAGGGGAAAATATGTATTTTTGATTCTGGAGTGAACTGTTCCTTTAAAGTTATGGCGGGTAATAGGTAGGGTTGGGTGAGCAGAGGGAATGTTAAGTCTTATGTCTCCCATAACAGACATACATTTTTGTGTGAAAAAATACATACAGTTTAGTTGGATTTTTTACCAATCAGTGATTAAACTGTGTGAAACTCACATAGTAGAGGTCAAGTTTTGTATTAACTTTGACTGCCACCTACTGGAGAATTGCTGCACATACATGAATGATGACATCTTGGCAGCTGAGTATTCAGACTGGTGTACCTTTTTAAAAAAATGTTATCCTTCTAACACTTCTAACACTCTAATTTGCATTTACTTGTCTGTTCTGTGGATTTACTGTGAATAATGAGTGTTATCTCTGTCTGTTGTTAGATGAATGATGTGCTGCTGTACACCTACCCTCAGCAGGATGGGAAATACAGGCTGAAGAACACGCTGCCTCTCACTGGGCTGAAGGTCAGTAATCTCTTTGATTTCTAACCATGGTTTATCTTCGAAATACCACAGATGGAAGATGGAAGTATTTTTTCCATGCATATAAAAACTGCAGCCATGACAGTACTAAATAACATACATATATGGAGTTTTAAACAAATTAATTACCTGTTTGCAGTTAACAAAGACTGAAAGTGGAAAATATGACATTCCCCTACAGACAGACTGGAAATGTTTGCCATTTCCTTCTCTCTATATCTTTCTGGTCTTTGATTAATGATTTTACTGATTTTACAGGTCAGTAAACCCATCATAGAAAATGTTCAAAATGCACTGAGGATCGAAGGAACGGACATCACCATCACTTTGTCTGCAAGGTGGGTCACAGAAAAGAGAATAGAGTACAGAATTCCTTTCTTTCTATTTACACATATCAAACAGCAATTAAAAAAGAGAAAAATAAAAATATATTATAAATAAAATGTATGTATTTTGTGTAACCTATAAAACTACGACTGTACAGTTGCCCAGTTTGAATAATGGATAATATCTAAGGTTAACCTCTAAAACTAAGATGTGTGAAATGTTTAATACTGCAGCTGATGATTTACATAGTTGGTGTTAACTGACTTTTTTACGACTTCAATCACCAAATGATATTTTAGTAATGATCGTGTAGTGATTTGTGTGTATTTTTTGCAGTTCCTTCATTGAAAGAGAGGACTGGTTTTACACTCTAAGCCGCACTGTGACTGAACATACGAGGGGATCTGCAGCATTCAACAGCTGCTCAGGAGAGGTGAGCAAACTCTGCTTTTCTGTATTCATCTTTTGAATCTTTACTATATCAGGTGTGTAAGATTTACGGGGATCTATTAACAGATTATGGCAGGATTGTGATGTAATATTCATAAGTGTGATTTCATTAATGTATACTCACCTGAAAATAAGAATCGTGTTTTTGTGAGCTATTAATATCCACAGTTAGTTGCAATCTGCAACCTCACCACTAGATGCCATTAATTCTACACACTGGTCCTTTAAATCATTACTTCGTAACATTTTTTAAATAAGTTATCTTCATTAATCTCTGCAGCAGTGTTATAAAGCATGGTGTTTCCTGCGTGTTTGTTCCAGGCCAGAGATCGTCTGCGTCTGTCTCTCGGAGAGAAAGCTCCCACACTTGTTCCAGTCTCACAAGTGATGATGTGCATGAACTGCACCTCAGATTTCAGCCTCACTCTGCGCAGACATCACTGCCATGGCTGCGGAAGAGTGAGTCACACATAAATAAAACACACTGTTCTATATAATGCTTAAATATCTGTTTGATGGGGATGTTTAGCATGTGGATTGCACTAACTGTTTCCTGAGATTCTTAATGTGCATGTAATGTAATATGTGGTGAATTTATGT
>JAJHUR010087038.1:0-31005 GCA_027495735.1 Lutjanus campechanus
TAAATAGTTGGTTTGATAGAAATAGCGAAGAGAATTGAACACATCTATTCTATTGCCTGTTTAAATGAATAATTGTAATTCCTATGACTGCAATACAACATATGTTTGCCACGTTATTACAAACAGGTACGCATCACTTTATTAATACCAGGAAAAAAATGTGTTTTCTCTGTGGGACACGAAAAGGAACCAAAATCAATGGAACTTTATCATTATACAGGACTGAATGGTCAGTATGTTTGTAATGTAAGTTTCCTAAGATCTAATCCTGTGTCCCTCTGTTAATTGTTATCTAATTATATGTCAAATATGTCAAAAGAATCATCCAAATGGGGATGCTGCTGCAAGCACAGGTTTGGAGAGGTACCCGTGACCACTGACAGGAAGAGAGCAGGAATTGGAATAATTTGGGAAGCGGTGGCCTAAAGGTTAAAGAAGCGAGATTGGGACCAGAAGGTTGCCGGTTTGGTGCCCTTAAGCCCAACCTCTTCAGTGGAGCTGCTCAGCGACAAGCAGCAGGTAAGTCTGTGGTTGTAGTGGGCAGCTTCAAAGTGTGAAGGTGTAACAGTGTGAATGTGCTCAGGGCGTTCCTGCAAAAGAGAGCATCGCTCTCAGTGAACATCTCCTGAATAAATTAAGGTTAAAAAATAATTTAATTTAGACTGAAGATGTGGAGAAACAGAAATCCCTTTCAATTGAATGCCTGCTATTGAAAATGCATGAAACAATGATGGTTCTGTTACATGTTGTAATACATATCGTTTTAATTTACATTAAGACCTCATGATCGACTTTCATTTATTTATTTTTTATCTTTCAATTGTGAACAAAGGAGAAAATTGCTGCAACTGCTGTTTCGCTCCAACTTTTCAATCACTGTAAACCCATCAAGTTTTGTTAAAAGTGAACAGGACTGCTTTAAAATCTGCATTAAACAACAGTTTAAATATGAATAATGAGGGCCGTCGTGGTTAAGACACAAAACATGTACCTACTTCTGTTTGATGAAAATGTGAAAAAATATCAGGAATGAGTCAAATGTGTGATTAAAGATAGATTTAAGTGATCCCCAGAAGAAAATTGGTTAATCGAGGCTGCTACATACTGCATGTAATGTGAAAGGGTCATTAATGGTGCCAAACCCTCTGACAATAACTTTGGGTCTCCAGCCCACATAGACTGCATGATTGGGTGTCACTGTGCTCACCAAACCCATGACAAAACAGTTCCAGAAAACATCACCAACTGTAAACAACTGTTTACTGTCCGCCCAGTATAACACAGTGAAGAGCCGGACACAGCAAATGTACCATGAAGAAGAAAATTAAACATTTAGCAAGCTCAAGTCCCAGATGTTTCTCTTTGGAGTTGATCAGAACAGAGATAAAAAAAATTAAATAAATCAGTGTTTATGAGTTAAGGAGTTTGACGGTTATGTGTACTCATGTCCTTCAACCCATATGCATACAAACTGTAGCAGACATAAAAATTATTTCTCAATTTACACAAATAACACGAACAGAAATTTATGTAAATGTTATATCAGAGGTTCATCTTACTTGTAAAGGGAGACTCTCTCAGAGATGTTGTTTGCTATCAGCACGGCGACCACCAGCCCGTAGATGGCGATGATACCAGCCATGACCACGGGGATGATGGACTTCATGATGAGCTCTGGCCGCATCACAGACATGGCAGCGATGCCTGTGCCGCTCTTTGCTGTCCCATATGCTGCTCCTAATGCTGAATAAGAGAGAAGAGAGCTCCTGTTAGTTCATCTGTCCAGTTCAGTCAGTGTTAACTCTTCACTGAAAAACAATACCCGACACACGACTGAAACCATGGAGCTATGTAAAAATTATGAATCTGGTTGACTGATTTCATTTCTCTCAACCAACACGCTGGAACTTCGATAGGGCTGGATATCAGTACTCAACTTTAAGTGGGGCTGGCAAAATAACGATATTATTTCAATATTGTGATATGAGACGAGATATTGTCTTGGATATCATTTTATCGTGATATGATACAAGTGTTGTCTTTTAAAAGCTGCATTGCAGGAAAGTGATGTCATTTTCTGGACTTACCAGACTGTTCCAAATGTTTTATTTATTTCTTTTACCCGCTGAGTCATTATATCCATATTACTGATTATTTATCAAAAACCTCATGTTAATATTTTGTGAGAGCACCAATATTCATCCCTACAAAAAGAAATACATATTGATAGAGGTATTTGGTCAAAAAATATTGTGATTTTATCCATAAAACCCATCCCTTTTGTTGGCTAGTTTAATCTGTAGCAGTGCAACAAAAGGCATATTCAATTACATCATCATATATTTGAACTATTTGAGAATTTACAGTATGTCATTTTAGAGAAAACGTGTACATCGAGATATGTGTCATATATTGTGGCATAGCCTAAAAATATCAAGACATTATAAGCCACATAGCCCAGCCCTACCCTTCAGGCATTATCAATTTTCAAGTAGTATTCAAACTTCTAGTCACTCGATACCTGCATTTGATCCCTTTTTGTACCCAGATCTAGAAAAAGATGACTATAATGCTTATAATGTTGCTAGCTGTATATCTGCCAGGTAATCACTTGTCTCACATCTACCCCAGCAATGATGGGTGTCCAGTGGTAAAGCTCAATGAAAAAAGAAATACAGATAATCGACAGTAATCAGTGTTATTCTTTGTTACCTGTAGAACATCAACCTGCAACCAGGCCAGTTACCGATATCATATACGGATTAGATGGTAACAAGCAGTGAGCAACCCAGAATATGGGATGTTACCTGCTCACCATGAAGACCCATCGGAAGCAAATGAATAAATAACTTATTCTCACTCTGGTGGACCACCATGGGATCTAACTTTGGAAAAAATATTAACTGTAGTCAACAGTGAGAGACAAATAATTTTTTGATCCTGTTTGAATTTTGCCATATGATGTGTGTAAAGTTAAAAGATAATTTTTTAAGTCAAGAAAGCCGCAGTTTGTCATAAAACTGCTGAAGTAACAGACTGTGAAGAAAAATAATTAGAAAGACTACACACCCAGAAGTCGCACAAATGGTGTCATGACTTCCTCTCTCCAAAAGCTAACATTAGCCACTGAGGCCACGATACCTGTGCGTTTTCATACCGGGATGTAGTCACACAACAGTGGGTCTTACTCGTTCTTTCTCTTCTTGATAAAAGCACGACAGTTAATGTGTAAATAAGCAATGCCACATTTTCTCAAACAACTTTAACAACTCTGTGCCGTGAAGCACTTTCCTTTATATTCTGGGAGGGAAAGGCCATACAAAAGAGGAATTCCTGAAAATTCTCCAGAAAAATAATCATTTTCTTATCTGCTGATATTCTCTGTAGTTCTTATTTCCATAAAAATATAACATAACTTCTGAATACTTCCATTTCCAATGCATTATGGGCTATATCAGCACTGCATGCTTTCCCACGGTATCTTGAAAGGCAGCACATTTGCACCCCATAGATAATGAATAGGACTGGACATTACATTTCTGTCCAGTGGGTCTTTAGCCGTACACAGGCATCAGCTATGAGATGACTGATGGAGTGTTTATTAAGTATCAGCTTTCCTATCTCCTTTCCTAGATGTTACATCACTGTTCCTGTTTGATGCAACCTGGACTGACTCCACTGTGAACAAACAACTCTTATGACACTATAACAACACCCGTGAAGATTTTACTGAGGGACATAATATCTTTCTGATTCATAGCTGTAAATCTTAAATTACGCTGCTCAATCGAAGTGTCTCTGCATGGCTATGATGTAGGGAATAATTTTTAACAATGCCTTTGCACTACATTGGTCAGGTATGCAACAGAAATGCCAAAGATATGTTTGGGGTAATTTAGAGAAGGCATGACCATTATAGGTTATCCTCCAGAGGTTATTCAACAATTATTTTAGAACCAAACACTACCCGTTTATTTGAAAACAAATCTTGACTATATATTCAGCCTCACAAAACTAGTATTGGTCAAACCCTAATTTTTAGTTCCGTATGGACTTAAAAACCTGTGATAGACTGCAGAGCTGCAACAATTAATTGATAAATTGATTATTAATAGACTATTACATTAATTAACTCTTGGTCAATCAATTTATCATTTTGAGTATTTTTTTAGTTAAAAATGGCCTCGTTCTCCGTTTTCAGCTTCTCAAATGTAGAATTTTCTGTTTTTAAAAAAAAACTTCTCTATGACAGTAAACTGAATTACTTTAGGTTGTGGAAAAAACAAGACATTTGAAGATGTCATCTTGGGCTTTGGAAAACAGTGGTCAACATTTTTCACCATTTTCTGACATTTTATGGACCAAACAACTAATGGTGAAAATAATTAACATATTAATCAATAATGAAAATCATCATCAGTTGCAGCCCTAGTTCTAGAAGACCGAAGTTTGTGCAGGATAGTCCCAGCTAGGGCTGAAAAAATCATCATTATATTATTGAAATAAAACCAGGTGCAATGACCAAATCGCAGGAGATACTTTTTTTTTTTTAAATAAAAGGTCAAATGTGTCATAGCATACAGTGTACAGTGATATTTAGAGCAATGAAGGAATGGAATTCACTTCCTGATTATGTAATTCAACAGAAAAATATGGTAAGTTTTAAAATGAAATTAAAAGACTATTATTTAGCACGTAACTTTGACTCTTAGTTTATTATTATTTTAATTCATGAAAATGGTTGCTACTTGATTTCAACTGACTGTTAAGTATCTCTACATACCCAGGCTTGTTGTTGGGTCATGGCATCTTTGAGGGTGACATTTATTCATTTGTATCTTTTCTTTTAACAATGATTCAAGGGAGGAGCTTGTGTTGTGTGTGTTGTGTGTATGTCTCGGTATCATATTTGTATTTTGTATGTGCTGTATAACTGTACGAGTTTGTGTTCATGTATTGTATGTATCGTGTTGTATTATGTGTGTAGTCTTATGTATTGTCACTCATGAAAATTTGAAGACCCCAGGAAGAATAGCTGCTGCTTTGCAAAAGCTAATGGGGATCTTAATAAACCAAACCAAACCATACGATAATATCTGAAGCATTGTGGTGCTACAGAGATGCCCTGGCCTTCAAATATTCCTCTACTCCCCAGATTTAAGGGAACAAGCTTGTTTGGTACGTGCTGATTTTGAAGGCCACTGTGAACAAAAGCAGTAGCGTTTCCACTGCCATAACCAAAAAATACGACATCAAAAATAACTATCTAAATAAAAACCTCCTGCTGCTTCTTTTTAACTGTCTAACATTAAAAACTTTGCCTGGGAAAATGTCAACAGGCTTGTGTCATCTGATTTCAAGAAGAATCCCATCTGGTGGCAGACAATAAGAATAACTGTATAAAAATAGCCAATCTTCTCATTAATGGTATTGTTTGCTTATGCAGGTCATATAGAGGCATCAATAATGAATTGAGTCTGTGAGATTCTGAGATTTGGATCTTGCACTTGGTCATACTGTGTTTTTGATTATGTTTCGATTAATTGTGCAGCTCTACTTTGATTAAATACTAGTATCAAAAAAAGAAAAGAAAAACCAAACATACTCAACACCTCTTTCAGTGCCTTGGGGAAAAAGGAACAGGTCCTCAGCAAACAAATTAGGATAATTTATTTTTCTTTTATTAAGCAACTGCTTGCAGTGCTGGTACAGAAAAAGTCACTCAACGGCCAACCTCATGCTGTTTGGTTTAGTCTTTTACAAGCCTTATTTCAGGCAGGACGATAAAGACTGAACTGAACTGAGGTCTTGGATGAATACTTAGATCTTTTTCTCTGCTAGCTCTGGTAGTTTTGATACTATAATTATCGGATATTGTATTGTTTTTAACATGGGGTATTGACAAAATATTTAAATATTGCTACTTCTGTCATCCTTAATTCGTTCATTTCTATTTTCTACTACCTTGAACATAAAATTTAAGAGCCAAATGTGGCACTCACCAAATGAAACAACTCCACACTGTTACTTGATGTCATCATCAAGTCATCAACGATTTCCACATTATAGAGATGATTTGCATCTAAAGGAATAAGCATCACCCGATTGACTTAACCTCCCCAGAAATCTTCATAAGAGCACGATGCACAGTATATTCTGATCAGAGATATTTCTTCTTTGACAGATGGGTGTATCCTGCCTCGACTGCATGCTTAACATGACAGGCGGTGAATGAATGGATGGATTTTCCCTTTAATTTCCCCACAGTGATGTTGCGGCCTTGATGCTGGCCCTGCTGTAATACGATGGGAAACATGTGCTGGATACAATCTGAGAGCAAGAATCGTCTTTATCTTATAATTCATGAAGACCTGGATCGTGCTGGACAGTAATATGACTTCATTATGACAGATTAGAGATGGTCAGGCCAGGACAGCTGCCACATCAGTGAGGGTCTGCGTCACCAACCAGCAGCTACCAGGAAACAGCATTGCAGCTATGATATGATTTGATATATGATATGATATAACCTGTCTTAAACAGGCGCTAAATAGCTGAAATGTTTGCAGTAAGAGGAGCTGGTGGTCAGCAGCTTAATGTCGGTGCAAACCTTCCCCCGCCTCGCCTCTGCCCCGCATCCCTGGCAGGTGTGTATGAGCCGTGACCGACTCAGCTAACACCAACACCACTTCTCTGAGGACATACCCGTATTTTCGTTTCTAATACCATTACAGGATAATTCAACATCTGGCTAAGCTAAGTCGACGTTGTTAGTGCTACATTAACATAAACGGCTGAAATGTCAGACCAAGGAGCTGGTGTAGTTACCGCTGAAGACCATGGCCGCAGAGGCTCCCATCACAGCGAAGAAAGGCGAGTACTCGGGGCTCTCCTCAGTCATTTTCGCACTTCTCTCGGGCCGATACAGCTACAAGGCAGACTGTCTTCTTTTTTAGGTTTCCCCCTTGCCCACCGTCAGCTTTGGACAGGTTAAAACGCTGAGAGGGGGCGACAACGTAGCTGCCAGCGAAAGGACCGGTGTAGAAGAGGAAAATGGCGAAACGGAAAAAGTCACATGATCAAGCATTGCGGAAAGGTCCATTTGTGTGGACATGGGGGTGCACGACACAAACGGGCTAGAAATATTCAACCCTTGTTGTTTGTAGCGCCGTAAAATTTCCTGTAGAAATTTGATAGTAATTTTCACAGCACAGAATGTGTCACAGCAGTTTATAATACTCAGTATATGATATGAGTAGCTTGTACAATATGTGTATTGTGGTATGTTCTGCTGCAAGTAAACTGACTGCAGTTGAAACGGTCGTGTTCAGAAGGGAAACCTTGATTTGCAAAACTCTCGCGAGATTTGTACGCGTGGTTTCTTCATTGTGCACCTTGTACAAATTAATTGTGTTTTATAAAGTGACAACACCATGGTCTGCTTAGGGACAGAAAATACTCGGCCAAGGTTAAGGGAAGATTATAGTGTGAGTTAAAATAATCACTCTCGCGAGATCGTTCGCGGAACTGGGGTTCCCTCCAAGACACGACCCGCTGAAACGCTAGTACCCGCTACATGCTGGCGTATTAATTATTAGGTATCAAATAGATAGTACAGCTAACCATAAACACCGTGTTAGCTCTGTAACTTAAAAATATAAATAAACAGTCATCTAAAGGCGAACAGAAAGCTCAGTAACACAATGGCCATATCCAGCGTACATCCATGCATCGTCACGGCTTATGTGCATAGTGTATGTTGTTTTCACCATGGCATAACCTGGCAGGGAGAGATTAATTTGAAACATTAGACTCAATTTAGGAGTCAAACAAACTAAAACTGTCTTGATTCAGCAACCTGGAGACACATCCTGCAGCTGCTTTTGTCAAGGTGACACTGTAAAGTGGATGTTTCTAATGTCACCTTAAAGGACATTTCACCTCATAATTCACCTCAGAATATTTTTATGCTTCTGTGGGGCAGATTTTGTCTATTTATTTTTTATTTTTATTTTTACCAGATCATATTTGAACGTTTTTCAGTGTAGATTTCTAAAATACATATTTGATGGTTATCAAATATTATAAAGATGCAGGCTTCAGCCCCAAATCAAAAATATATATATATTTTCCTCTGGCTTGTAGTGCTATTTATCCATATAGCCTAGATTGTTTTGGTGTGAGTTGCTGAGATTTGAAGATATTGTCTGCCTTCTCTCCAATACAATGGAACAAGATGGCAATCAAATACATTTGAAAAACTCAACAGCAGTGTCTCTTTTCAGAAATCATGACCCGGTTACTCAAGATAATCCACAGACCTTGTTGTGAGCAGTGTCAATTTCTTTCTAGTGGGACATTCAGAAAACCTCCAGGATAATTATATTGAAAGACTAAAGCAATATTACACTACACACCAAATTTGCGTACGGCAACACTGAAGCCAGTTTGCATGCTGAGGAAGGGCGTCTGCCTGAAATGTCAATGCATAAATAAACAATTTAATTGGAGGTCTGTCCTGCTTCACTGCAGCCACATGTCTCGTTGAAATGTCCTGCACCAAGGCAACAACTCCTCAAACATTATAAATTAATGTACAAACAAACAAACAAACAAATGACTAATTCAAAAACAGACACAAACATCGTAAAAGAAATCATGATCCCACAAGAGTTATGATAAAGTAGTGCATGCTTTGTGGAAATTTTATATTGACTTAATAATAATCAATAAGCCAAACACACATTTTTTTCCCAGAGGCTTGATAAATTGTGTTGTTGTAGTTATAGTGTATGCTGTGCACTTACTCCAAATAGAAAATATATGCACATCATTGTACATTAATACTCTTCCAACTTTAGAAGCTCTATTAATTTCTTTCAGATAGGTTTGAGTTCTCCACAGTCTTTAACCTCAATTTTCAGCTACACCAAATTTATCCCGAGTCCTTCAGTATTGACCACAGTACTTATTTTACACTCAGCATCATTTTAAAGTTATGAGGAGTTTTTAACTTTTTATGAATGCTCTGTTATTTAATACTGATGCCTCTATATGTACCTACTTAAGTTCAAGTTACAATGAGTAGTGCATTAGCCAGTTAAAAAGAAGAAGGATGAGATTTTTACTGTATTTTAGATGTTATGTTTGAGGTTATATTTTGTGGCTATGGTAGTTATTTAGTTAGTTGATTCCACTAAATTCTAGTATGATTTTTTTTTTACAATGTAAATACTAAAACTTGCTTGCGTGATTTACGAGGGGTTTTTATAAATTCTTGAAGGTGGTGTCTTATCAACTCCTCCAGTTCATTTCTTCTATTATTTTCCAGCTGATGTTGTGGTGTATAAGCCCCAAAAAGGATATACTCCTATACATTCCACTAATCATTTATATTCAGTTTACCAGGGAAGAAACACCTACAGCACATGCTGCTAAGTTTACTGAAGTTTCTCACTGCAGTAGAAGCTTCTTCCAGCACAATCTTATACAAGACAGATTTCTCAAGAATGAAAAGTAAAAGCAGAGCAGACAACTCAAAGTATGTGCTGCACACACATGACTGTCAGCAGCCTCTCCAGTACTTCTGCTCAGAGCTGGTTCATGTGACCTGCTCCTGCTCCATGTGTGAGAATCATTTCTTTACAGTTAGAGGAGATTATGCATTAAATCGAACTTTGAGAAGATGCATCAGATTACTTTCTTTTACTTGTCTGCCTCTGTTTTGAAAACCCAAAATAAGATGAATCATTTTATCATTGCAGCCAGGGCTTCAACTAACAAATTATTTTCATTATCAATTAATCTGTTGATTATTTTCTCGATTAATCAGTTAGTTGTTTGGTCCATAAAATGACTGTGAGAGGGTGAAAATGTTGATCAGTGTTTTCCAAAGTCCAAGATGATGTTTCATCCACAACCCAAAGATATTCAGTTTGCTTCCATAGAGGTTTAAAGAAACCTGAAAATATTAACTTCTGAGAAACTGAAATATGAAATTTGAATAGTTTTTATTTAAAAAAGGCTCAAAAGAATTATTTGATTTAATTGTTGCAGCTAGATTACAGAATATGTGTTGAATTGTTTGTCCAAGGCGTGGAATTCATTTATTTTATGATCTGCAAAGTTTTATTTTTAATGTATAATATAGAATTTAGTGGATTTCTCAAAATTAAAATATCAACCGAAAACTACCTGTAGTTTTTAAAATTATATATATTATATGACAACCACAGGTACATTTTATTTTGGGAACTGCTTGTCAGAAAACATAACCCATCAGACAGTTTTACAATAATAAAGATTACTTTGACCTATAATATAACTATTACAATACTTAACTTTCTAACTCTCATTAATAAAACTGATTTAGTCTTCTGTGATTGTATCTATTCTTTATGTAGTTTTACATTTGAATTATGTGATTTGTAGAAGATAAAAGTCTTTTGGAATCCAATCCTTGGTGTCGTTATGCTGAATTACATTTTTCTAAACATAGTTTTTTGTCATCCAAAGTGATTTTTTTTTATGTTTAAGGAGGCATGATTCTTGTTTATAATTACAGACAAGTTTGAAAATATCTCAAGTCTTAGTGTTGCTGGAAGTTACAATATGTGGCTATGCTGTTACATGACGTTAGCTCTAAACTGCTGGATGATACAAGTTTGTTAAAATGGCTGCAGTGGGATAATCTGAGCCAAGAGACCAGGGGGAGGTTGAACCATGCAGCGGGCCAACTTGTGCTCACTTGTGATTATTATTCAAGTATCATTTCACTGTAATTCTACATTGCATTCTTACATTTTATCACATTCATAAATTTAAAATTTTGAATTTTAGAGAGGACACCAGGACATGCCAAGTAAGTCTTTGATGACAAAACTGAGACAGTTTGCAGACCTTATAAAAAAAAATCTAACTGCAATGTTATGAAATGCTGCCATGAAATGTTGTAAAGTGGCATTTGAATCAAAACGACTAAATTATGTCCCCGAAAGGCAAAAAAAAAATTTAAATTTTAGATCCAAAGTAGTTATTCCCAGGGATGCAACACATCCTGAAATACATGCACATATTTTAGTTGGAAACATTACTGTCATGCCCTCACTTTAAATATGTCTAAGGTAAAAAACTGGCTCAACTCACCTCACCCTCCTCTATAGTATGTACATACAGTAGGTGCCAGTTTATTTGACACACCTAGCTAAAACTAATAGTCTGATACAACAGTCCTGCAGTAAACTGTATTGTCACAGAGGGATGATTTACTGCAGCACTGTTGTTTTTGAGTACATTCGTTTTTGCTTGGTCCATGATTTTCAAAGTTGGAGCCGCCTGGAGGAGCTCAGCAAATTTAAGGGAAGATGAGGTAAAATGTTAACAAAAAATGAGATTAATTATATCAAATTTATTTTAAATGTAATGCTACATAATTTACGATGTATAATTATTTACAATGTAATTATAATTGCATTAATAAAAGTAAAGGAAAACATTGCTGGAAAATTGTTTTTCTTTACATTGAATGTACTCAATGTACAATTGACAAGAGGGGGCTCCAGTCATAAAATAAGGCTTTTTGTGGGATCTTGGCACAGAAAAGTTTGAGAACCCCTGAGCTAGGTGTGCCTGATAAACTGGGAACAGACTGTATAGTTTATCTAACATTTTATCTTTTAGAAGAAAACCTACAGGAATCAGATTCTTAATGTTAACATTAATGTAGGCCAATTGCTTGTACTGTTTGTGGTGCAAACAGCTGGCTGCTGAACACATTAATACACAGTATACATATACAGTGAATTAAAGTACCAATGTAACATTATATCTACAATCTAACAGTACCAACATCGCCATCTGCTGGCTGATTTTCTGACCAGTCAGGGCATCATGTTGGATGCATTCCTCTCTGTAAATGAGAGCTCTGCTAATGTACTTAAACAAGCTTTCATTAAAAATGACAAACTGAACTTGAGAACAGTTCAGTACAACACTATCACACTACATTCTGCATCAGCCAGTGCTCAGTAAAAAGGAAATTAAAATGTTGTCGAAAGTCTGAAAGTCTGAGGTGATCAGTAGCAGGCTTAAATGTTGTATTTGTACTCTGAAGTGAAAATACGTTTCTCAGTATTTCCTTTCTGTTATTTTAATAATTCAAGAAAAGAGTGTTGTGGGAAGTTTGAAACTTATATACAATAAGAGATCAGAAGCAAAATAACACCAAGGTACACAGGTTACACACTGTATTTTAATGAAAGATTAGGTTAAAATAATACACTTTAATGAAAGAAGCAGAAACAAACACATGTAGGATCGATCTCATCAGCATGAAGTAAAAGTGAAGATATCCCGGCTGTGCAGTGGAAACTCTAGATGTGAACCCCAGAATGATACTTCTCAACACCGTCCAGCTTAAGACATCTCAAAACACTCTCACTCTCTCACATTCTCACACACATTCTCTCTCTCTCACACACACGCACACACACATACACACACGCACACGCACACACTAAAATGCATACCTACAAGCAGAAGACACTCATACTTAAGGTTTAAGAATTTTTGCAGGAGGTTTTTGCAGACTTTAACATCACTAATTCAACATCCTGATTGCCTTTGGCAAAAAATGAACAACTGTTACTGATCTTAGCATAAAAAACATGAATTTCACTGATAAAAAAAAACAAAAAAAACAAGCCCTCCCTCTGCTGTAGGCATTCCCATACCCTTGCATCACTCAAAAATGATCTATGGGTTAAACAGGCCTAAACACTAAACGTGCACCTTAAGGTCAAAAGGAAAACCCAAACACCTACATCCATATGTGATAAGGTCAAATTATTTGACTTGCTCTGGCCTCGCCAACCGGCAGAGCGTGTTAAGTGGTCGCTGATAAGGGATTCATCACTCAAACACACGCTTTAAAATCCAACATGCACACGTGCCTGTGTGACTACATCTCCCAGTCGTTCACACACAAACCCTGCACTCATTCAGTCCATGCCCCAGCACAGCTACCAATTGGGATAGCAACATCAGCAAATGTGTTGTCGTGGTCGCTGGAAAAACATGAGGAACAGAAAAAGATAAGGCGTCACATGCTATATTTGGCAAAGCCGTACGAAGTGAAAGTGGTGCACAGCGATGGCTCGTACACGGGATGAGGAAGCTACACTGGAACCCTTTTAGGTTGAGGGGATGCAACTTTTGAAAAAGTCATGAAGAAAGATGAAGATTTCCCTCTCAGTCCCAGCCGTTGTCCTTTATCATGTGGGAGAGCTCGATGATAAACTTCCCCTCCTTGTACTTCTGACTCAGCTCAAAGGCTTGTTCCTGCAGAGCGGAGATGCAGGCCAATTATTAGAAAGTAGATTCATTTATAGCTCCAAACACACTCATATCATGGTTATGTACCATTCAGTGCGAACTTAATGAAAAGATGCACAGACACTCCAAAGGGCTCATCTACTCAACTATAGTATTCTGAATTTAAGATTGATACTTGGCCTGTACCAAATAGTTTGAAGTTTCATTCATAATGTTGACATTCGAATATTTGAATTCTAAATCAACATTTGGGTTCTGCACAGAAATTATAATAGAGATAGAAAAGAAATC
Organism: Lutjanus campechanus; assembly: GCA_027495735.1. Classification (NCBI taxonomy): domain Eukaryota; kingdom Metazoa; phylum Chordata; class Actinopteri; order Lutjaniformes; family Lutjanidae; genus Lutjanus; species Lutjanus campechanus. The sequence goes on from JAJHUR010087038.1 coordinate 13,624, forward strand.
AATAAGAAGAAAAACACTGTGAAAAATCTTTCTCATAGATGAGGAAAGTTGTTTGTGGTCTCTTTTACTAGTTAGTGGATCAACCGTTCAGTTCATCTGATTCTACATGTGTGCAGAGCCAGCCTGAGACACAAGTGAACTAAGCACCTGCTTAGGGCCCCTGTGGCCACCATAGGGCCCCTAAGAGAGCTTGAAATGTTTTTTGTGTTATATTATTGACAATGGTAATCATACAAAAATACAATATTATGCTAATGGGCCGGCTAGCTAATGCTACTGGTTTAATAATTCCAGCTGCCTCTGTCAGAGCTGAATATCCTGAATATTGAAGTGTGAATCAACAGCCGACTTAAGAGTTTGCTACTTATAGAAGATTAAAAATCATATAAAGGTATAAGTATGATGTAAACAACACAGCTAAAACTAATAAAATGCATAATGGGTGAGTTAGATTTTCGGTACGGGTATGAATGATCGAGCATTAGCAGTGGTCAACAGTATTGCTGGCACTGAGGCAGGGGTGGGGGGGGCCCCCCTTTAAAATTAAAGTTTTGCTTAAGACCCTGCAAAATCTTTGGCTGGTCCTGCATGTACACATCATGGAAACTAACCTATTTCATTAAGCATAAAAGCGGTTTAATGGTGATCGAGCCCGTCTTTTATTCAGACGGGGACACACTTACATATTTCCAGCCCAGTGTGGTGTGACAGTTTTCACAGTAGATGTCGGCTACTGCGTGAAGTCCCGTGAGCAGCAGCCTCTCCTCCGCAGGACCACAGCCGACGTTCACCCTGAAAACAACACAGTATTGTCAACCAGCAGATCCTTTATGATTCACAGAGGGCTTCAGGGACTGTAAAGGAACTACTTTCTTGTATCATCATAACTTATATTTGGTTGAAAAAAAAAATGCTGAGATGAAACAGTCAAGGCCTGGTCACACATGCAAATAAAGGAGCATGGCTGCAAATTTGAGTCCTTTCTTCATGTCGAGTTCTACTTTCTTAGTTTCACTCAATTCGTGGATATCTATGAGATCATAGCTATTTTATTTGAGCCCACAGACACTCAACAATTGAGCCAAGATAGCCTAATATGGCTGTTACACAGGTTCAACAGTAACTGTGGCCCTATAGCCTGTGGCTACAAATTGTTACTCAGTGGCCATCAAATATTCCATGTAGGTGGCCCCTTGTGGCCTCCCAGTTTTATCCCCATACCGCAAGCCTTCACCAACACAACGTTATAGTTCCACAGACACCCCGATTCCTCTAGTTCAGTATTCAACAGTGAACGGTATTTGCCAGGTACCTACAAATATGTCGGGGCTACTTAAGTATAGGTTTATTAAGCCTTCTCAAACTGCAAACACAATCCTTGCAGAAGACCCATGAACACAAAAGACTATGAAAAAATGAAGCAGCAATGAAGATTTAGGATATGAAAGGAAGCAGGAGTTCAAGTGGTTATGACACATCTAATGATGTGATGTGCTGCAGTGCGTGCCGCCACTTTCCTCAACTAGCTGGAAAGATTTTAGTCACCGGAAACAAAGACTTCAGGAAACACCGCATAACCATTCATGGGAGAAGTGAACAACACAAGTGTCACAGTTATGGAAGGCTATGTTAAGTTGTGTTAAATTGCTTTTTCAGTTTTGTTTTTACACAAGTTTACATTTGGGTAGGGTTGGTATCCCTGATACCTAACTTCAGACTACAGCAAATACATTAAAAATGTCTGTCCAAAGGCATTTATTATTTATTATTATTATTTCTGACTTAAAATTTCCCAAAACAGTCTCTCTGAACTATCTCTATAACCACATCACATACATTTAGGCTATTCTATCTGACCTCCTTTTGATAAGTAATGTAATATTTTTTCACGTCCATTCACTGAGCCTCCCCTGAAGCTGTTTCGAGGCCCTCTGGGAAGGTCCGCCTCCCACGTTGAATACCTCTGAGTTACATCAAGTGCTAAAGTTATTTAATGGGCTCACATCTTAAGCTCACAGAGAGCCTGTGTATTTCTGACCCACTAACCCAGAGGGAGCGCGACTAAAGGGAACTCACCCCACTTCAAGGTCCACTCCAGAGCAAATCAAATTATCTGTTGACAATGTGGTTTGTGCAAACATGTTCTGGGAATTTGTTTTCAGAGAAAACTAGACTATTTTAGAAATGGCATGCTGGGAAAACAAAGAGGTCATACACTGACCAACTTTTTATTCCCAAGTTTTTCCAACTGTTTCTTAAATACAAAATAACAGTGACAAAAAGTGTTTTTTATATAAACCTGCTGAGGACACTTTTTACTGGTCTACACAGTGATTATGGAGATGGAAATAAGACATAAACCTGAGATAAGAATCGCCATATTTGTACAGTCAATGTGCCAACATTTACTAATATTTTAAAATAAAATACTCACACGGAGTTGAAGAGGTAGGCTCGGCCCTGACTGCCTTGAAAAGACTAGGAGACATGGAGGAAAAATGAAATCAGAGAAAAAAAAATGCCATGCATGTATATGTCTCCACTTGACATACGAATCAACACAACATGATAATAATTAGAAGCTTTCCAGCTTTACAAAGTATTTCCAGAATGTATTCTAACTTTAGGAGTTTGTTTAAAAGTCAGTCCAGTTTTTCCAGTTGAGCTACTGTGTACTACTGTGTGATGTCAATGATTATCAACAACATAGGGTGGCAGCCTGCTCACCTTGGAGATAAGATCGTCATGGTTGGCCAGGTGGGCGCGGCAGTGCACACAGCTGTAGCGACGGTGGCAGGAGTCCAGGTAAGCCTGGAACGTCTTGGCCTTCGTCAGCTTCACCATGTCTGAGGAGGAAGGAGAATGGTGTTATGTTGTTCTGCATGATTGTTCTTCCATATAATCTGGCAGATTAATCTATATTGAAAGTAATACACAATATGCTTTAATTGGATGCATATTTTTATTGTCACTGTGCAGAGACTTTGCAGAGAGCAGTTTTCCATTAAAAGGACCTCAGTCCCAGGTGAAAAAGCACTGAGAATTGGTTAAAAAATTAAAGTTTTGCTATTTGAAGACTAATTTAAATGATATCTCACTTGGATTTGTGACATTTTTCATCCTCTACAATGTACAAATTGCTTATTATCATTTTGGACCTTTGCTTAGAAACTTCATTCCAGTGTCTAAGTTGAAAGCCAGAAAAGAAAACTGGCTCACAGGGGACTCAAACCTCAGTTTCCTGAATGTAAGCCCTGTGTTAAACCCATCACCCATTCACCAAACCACCACTAGTACTTTCTTTTCAACTAACTTCTTTGTCACTGGTGTATATATCCTGGAGTAATCAAAGCTGTAGTCATTATGCTCAAGTTAGGGGTCGGCAACCTGTGGCTCTGGAGCTGCTTCTGGCTCTTTTGCCCTGTCAAAACATTTCTTTTTTAACATTTTAGTTTTCATTTACCATTGTTGTAGGACTAAAGTGATTCTCCCATTTAAAAATGTGTAGCTTACTACAAAAAAGGGGTTTCATATTTCATGGACTAAAATGTGCATGATTGCATATGTCTACAGTTCATTGCCTTTTCCTGTAAATTCCTTTTCCTGAAAATTCCCACTGGCTGGTCTTAAGCCTCGCTACAGTAGCTATGGATGCCAAATCCATAAAAAGAAAAGTCTCTGAGGAAAACAGAAAAAAGTTGTAGTTGTGGCTCTAAACAAATTTCTTTTCTTTTTGGTCAAAATTGGCTCTTTTGATAGTAAATGTTGCAGACCCCAGGTTGAAGTACTGTTTGCACCTTAGGCTACAGCAATAAGCACTACTTCTCTATATTACATTAAGAACTTTTGCTACTGCATTGTCCTGGAAGCTTCTTGTTGGGAGCACACAGCCTATAGTCCAGATTTATAACATTTCATACAAAACATCTAATGCGTTGAAACCTACCAGTGAAATATGACTTTGAAGAAATGCCTTCACGCTATTGAATATTGTCTCTCTTTCAACCTACAACTGGAGAAATGATCAGAATGTCTTAAAAACAACTGTATATGGCAGAAAAGTCCAAAATATCAAGATATTGTTTATAAGCCATATAGCCCAGCCCTGATGTATCCCATTGCCCCACTGGAGACAAATAAAGTTATTGACTGATTTATAAAATTCAATTCTATAGCTTTATTTACTTACAAACAATATGCTTTATTACACGTCAATTACAGCATTCTAATGTTTGTTATAGCAGACCATTGCTATCTGTAACAGTTCTGATTATAGACTCTGGGGGAACAATGAAAGCACTGTTAAATCACTAAAATCAGCTGAAAAATAATACTTTGTGTCAAATTATTGATTTGTTTTGGTACATAATCATGCAACAAGCAGGATAATGTACAGTGAGCAGGTCACTATTGAGAAATAACACCACAAAACCATTTTAAACCTAATATTTTTTGTCACATACTCAATATTGACTGTTTTGTTGTCATTGTGCAGAGACCGATCTATGAACAAGGTAACATTTGACAAAAGCATGTAATTTTCTCATGGATTAAGAAAATTAATTCAGACCAATGCTGGCAGGCAGGTTTGGACACTATTTACCAGCTTGCTTCCTGGTTCATAATAGTTTGCACAAACAATCGCTTCATTAGATGCAGCCAGTTAACCCAAATTGAAGCCTCTGCAACGTGTGCTGCGCCATGTCTGCACTGTCCAACCCTGCTGACCGTCTGTCAGTCTAAATAATGACACACATGTCCTAAAGCACACGGCCTGATACGTGTCAGCTAACTACAACACAAACTGACCAGTAGCTCGGACCTAGCTTGCGCGTTAGCTAGCTGGTTAGCTCCAGCGTCACCACACACACATACACACGTACACACACACACACAGCGGCGGCGCATTGCAGGATATTTTCCTGTGTGTGTCGTCTCACCTGATAATACTGGAGCTCTTCACAGTCTGCGCCGCGGACTTATGTGACTGACAGCCGAAAAGCATCCAATAAAAGCAGGTTAAAGCAAGTGTGTGGTCGGTTGGCAGGTCTGCTCACTCCAACTGTCGACCACCACGCGCTGACGGCGGCTCGGACAATAAAGCCAAACACAGACAGACAGACAGCCTCTGAACCCGTTTACGCGCGTATCCTTTTTAAACCCGAAACAGCCTTCAAAGTTCCTCCACGACCTTCGTCAAAACACGAGCTGAAAACTCACAATGCTGGCAAGTGGACAGGCTGACCGTGCGGCGGCCCCCGGCGGGAGAAAAATGTGGTTTGTTTATGAAAACACGCAGAGGAGGAAGTCTGAAGAGTGCAAAACAAATCCCCGTTGACCAATCGGAGCCCGCGGATGACGTTAAGAATGTGGGTCAACCAATCAAATTCAACTTCACAAGAGCCCTGTATGGTTATCAGTTTGATAGTCGGTACAGTCCTATTAATGCTGTGAAAAGGTTATCGAGCCATATATGAGGGCCTAGATCCTGTTCAGTTGGTGGATTTGGGATAAAAGTGCTTGAGACAAACTGATCAAACGTTACACACTCTACACTCTACTACATCTTTAAACTTCAACCTTTCTTTTTATCCTTGGTTAGGAAGGATGTGGAGGTGGTTTGTTTGTTTTGGTTTCTTGATTTATTTGCATTACTGACTTGAGGCTGTGTGTCCATGTTGTATGCAGACCTCTTGCCTGGAAGTGCAAATACTCCAGCACAGCACCATCCACCATAAGACATTTTATTAGTCATTAAAGGTACTACAAAGAGTTTTTAACTGGTTATGAAACAGTTTCAGTTTAATACTGACCCCTCTACAGTATATGGCCTACATAAGTAAACGAGACCATCGGGGAGAAGGTTGGCAATATATGTAGTTATTCTTTAAGCCTGCCACTGGGTTAGACTCTCCTTGAAATCAGATGAAATGAGCCCATGTTTACATTGTCACTGACAACTTTACAGTAAGTAGTATTTTAGCCAGTTACAACAAACAGGAGATTTTTCTGTAGATAATTTTATTTTTGATGTCATATTTTGTGGTTATGGTGGCCCTCTATTCATGGGAATGTCAGTAGAAAAGTAATGGTAAAATAAAATAATAAAAAAAAAAAAATCATTCCTTTCCTTTTGTGGCCCAAAATTGTTTTTAGTTTCAGTAATTAACTACATAAAAATAGCAAAATAAGTATTTTACCTACTTGAATAACTATGCAAATATGAATGTAGTTGAGCTACTGCAAAGCTATAAAATGTAGAACTTCTAGTTGAATTACTTGTAGTTCACTATTCCACAACACTAATTATGGTCCAAATGTTGGAAAAGCAGGGCAGCCAATGATTTTTTTTCATTCATATTGATTTATCTGGTAATTACTACCATAATTAATCATTTGGTCCAGAAAATAGTGGACCTCTGTTACAAGCTCCCAGAGCCCGAGATGACACCTTCATGTTGTCCGATCAATGGTCCCAGATATTCAAGTTTACTGTCATAGAAATTTAAGACAAACAGCAAACATCCACATGAGAATAATTATATATAAATTATTTAAATGGTTAAATGATGATCAAAATCAACTAACTTCCCAGTCATTTCAGCTCTGTTGAAAATCCTCCCCTCCAAATAGGTAGTGTGAGGAGTCTCAAAAAAATACTGATCAGGTATCAAGGTCATTTATTTGTCATTATACAACACAGAGTTGCACAACAACATGAAAGTTGTAGTCTCCTCATGCTACACATAGGACATTTATACCATAGAATAGAAGAAAATATTTAATTCCGTAGTGCATTTTGCATGATGACATGTCTTCTGTTTCTTTCTGGTTCTGCTGAGTCACTTATTCAAACCTTTGCCCTTTGAACCTACTGTATTAAAGACCTCTGTCTGCACTGATCCACTTATATTCCATTAACTTGTTTGTCACACGGCAAGCAGCAAGCAAGCAGGTCAGAAAAATACAGCCTTTGTTCCACCATCATACTGGTTGATTATTATCACAGCAGAGTGGCGGACTTTGACCGAAGCCTGGGAGAATAAGGACACACAGGTGAGGCTTACTGCACATGTAGGCTAAACCCTCTGTTTATGCATGCATGTGTGATAGATGAGTGACTGTATTAAACTAGAACATAGCCTAGATGCTATCGTACATTAATAACATGGTGAATTTATAATATTACCTAGTGTACAATTTCTTTATTTCATTCATAGTTTTTAATCTTAATACCACATAAAAGGAATATATGTATATATATGTACATATATATATATACAATCATAGAATTCTAGACTGAATTGTCCCAGATAATTAATTTGTTAAGTTCAGCATTAACTCAAACCAATCAAATAATGACAGGAAATACCACCTGACACAATCAAAACAAAGTCACGCTTACTCTCTTATCATGAGAAATGTGATGTCAGGTGATGTGGTCCAGCTGGTTAAATATTCACTCCAGCCACAAACACTCCACAATCCCAGCACCACTGTTTCCCAGAATGACAAATGAAATAAAACAAAACGGCTACTGCCAAACACAAAATACCACCACAATCTTACTTCTTTTGAAACCCAACAAAGACCTCACACTACCAGCTGGCTACCGTCTCCTTTCACTCATCTACAGAGGTATGAAAAAGTGAGGCTGTAGCTTGGGGTCGTAAATACAGACTGTGAGGGCAGATCATTACACTCACTCACTGGGGGCCCATGAGGTGGGGGTAGAGAGAGCAGGCGCTCTTACACTGACTACGTTTACATGCACAAAATATGGTTTTTGCCTTTATTCAAAAAAAGGCACCATTCCTTAAAAGCTGTTTATATGACTGATGAAAATAATTATTCCATTAATATTCCAATCTCCACTGGTGGTGGAGTCACCTTCTTGAAAACATTGGCAATGTGATACTTTCACATATCCAAAAACCTGATGATATCCAAGTCCTTCATCATGTTCCCATGAAATGGCTAGCAGAGTACTATTGGTTACATATTTCCTGTAAAACAGACAGATAGGGAGGGGTTTTGGCAGTAATTTTTGATTGCAAACAATGATTGGGATTTACAGTGGCCAATAGGGCTGTGGGTGTTATTCCCTCCTTCCACCACGCTGCTACTGAGAGTTCCCAGTGAACACGGCCCGCTCCAGTGGACAAATATATTCTCCGTCTATGCTCTGAAAGCATTTCATTGGATGTATAATTATTGCATGCCCCCAAGTGCAGAATGAGTCATGAACAGTTTCAAACTGTTTTGCAGAAAAAGGAAAACTCAGAAATACCATTAAAATATCAGAGAGCATCTACAAATTGACTTTTTTCATTGTTGGGCCAGATACTTAAAAACTGATTTAGACTTTGTGGGTATTTAGAAAGTAGGTGTGTTTCTCCTTCCAACCAGAAAAATGGGCTTTTTTGTGCATGCATCTCTACTCCAGCCTTGCAAACTGTTAGCTAGTGGGTTTAATTTGCACAGAGCTGGCTGTTAATGGGGACATAACAATAGCATTACTTTTATGTCAGAAAAGTTAGGCATTGGGGCGACCTGATAGCTCACTTGCTAGAGTGTGCTGCTCATGCGCAGAGGCTCTCAGTCTTCACAGCAGTCGTGGATTTGGTCCCGGCCTGCAGCCCTTTGCTGCATATCCTCCCCCGTCTCCCTCCCGTTTCCTGTCAATCTATAAGCTGTCCTGTGAATTAAAGTCAAAAATTGTCCCAATTTTTGTTAGCTGGGAAGTTGTGGTTATGATTATGCACAAACATCCATACATGTGCCCATATATACAGTATGTATTTTTCCTTTTCACCACTTTTTCTTCTTTTTTAAAATGTTATTTATTTTCCTCCATCATTTTCATACCTGCACATTCCTCTGGTCAGACCTCTGTAAACATGAATACTTGACACACTATCATACTTGCATAGAAACACGTGAAATGTCCATACAAAGTTCAAAATTCAATCATAACCCCTGTTTGTTACATGTTAATTGTTTTGTGTCATTGTCTGTGTTATATTTTGTTATATACAAACCTATTTGTACTATGTCCCATTACAGTAGCACAGGAAAAATAAAATGAAATAAAATCACTCCAACACTGTTTGATTTGTTGCTGAGAAAAATCACTGATTGTTTCTTAAAACACCGGCTGTCTGCCCGAAACAATAAATGAACCGATTGCAGATAATTCTATCAATACTGATTAACAATTACGATGAAAGAGTTGAATGATTTTGCTCCTTTTGCATGGTGTTTAATAGTTTGATCTTTGGGTCTCACACTTCTTTTCGTTCAGTCTTCTCTCCTTTTCTTTGATACACAGTCCTCGTCCATCATCTCCATTTCTGAGTTATTAATTGGCGTCATGTGTGGATGTGTTTGGGGTCAATCCTGGCTTCTGTTTCTGCAGAGGTAGCTTGACAGAAGAGTCGGATAGTCACTCATCACCCCTGTGGCCCCGACTTCGAGCGCAGCCTTTATGTCTTCATCTTCATTGCACACAAACAAATGTACCTGCAATAACAGATATATTATTCAACTGTGATGATCTGTTTAGACTCCTCTTTAACAGCTCCAAGCACATATTTAAAGCAGTTTTATAAATCTGTTTTAAATGTAGTTCACATCTCCTGTTTTTTTTTTTGTTTGTTTTTTTTAGCAATTTGAACAGCATATAAACTTGATTTAGAAGTGATGACATGTTCAGAAGTTTGCTACAGAATATTCCGCTTTATTTCTGTTCTGCCATGCCATCCTTCCAATGGCCCATCATTATAGATCTCAAATAGTCAAAAAGCCTATCATTTGTTCGACAGCTACTTATCCTGAAAAATGAAAAGCAATTGACCCACCCCTTTTTTCTCCTTGCCCCAAACAAGTTTCTCCCCTTACTGTAAAAATGACATATTTCACCTCACCTTAAGTTATCTATTGTTAGCCAATTCCTAGCTAAATAGCTAGCTAATGTTGGCAAAGTGCAAGCTAACTAGCTTGTCAATGACTGATGTAGATTAGCTAACTAGTTACCAAGAGTTAGTGCTAACATTAGCTAACTTAAGATGTGAATATATATGACTTTTACAGGTCCTTCAGCGACATCTTTTAACCATCTGGGGAGCCGTCAAAATAAGGTTTTCTTTCCAACATGGATAAGTCTTGCATGTAGCATATCCAAGTACAGGAAACAGGAATGGAGAAAACTAGCCGAGGTCCCGAGCTTGCTAAACTGTTTTTCAGGAGTTAGTAAGCACCAACTGCTCTGAAAATACGCTCTCTGCACAGCTGCAAAACCTAATCCATCTAACAACTCAGGTAACAGGGACAAACACAAACTCAAGTACAACCTGATTTTATTTGGACATTGGAAATTTGTTTGAGCTTGAAATATCATTTAGTGTGAAGGCCAGAAATGAAGCTCAATAAGCAAAAACAAATGAGCAAAAACACCTGCCAATGCGCTTAAATGAAAACTTAATGTGAACTTAATGTGAAGAAAGATGATTAAAACGGTTCAAGTCTCTTTGCGGTCTTAAATTTAGCTCATTTATGTCAAGGTGACAGGCTAGACAAAGACAAGGTCTTATTTTGAACTTTCCCTTTCCTCTGGGATGTCCTGTTTTTTCCTCATCCTTCCTGACGTTTTGAGCCACACTATGTGACCTGATCATCCATAGAAGTCAAACTCTGTAGTCAGATGTAACTGTCGAAACAGCGCACAGATCAGCATAAAGTAAGACCTTGGAAATTTTACACATTGTCTGTTAATATGTGACAGATTCCTTGTTATTACAGGAAAACGTGTTTCTATTTTAGGCGAATATTTCCTTCTTTATTACGCATGGCACAGATAATTGCCTTTCAGTGTTTTACATTCTATTGAATCTCTGTTAAAGTACGTCTGCCCTGTGATTCCCACTTCCAATATTGACACGAGTCCACTGTTTTTTCCAGAAGAGCAGGGAATCTCCTCCCTCTGTTTTCATGTGTATAATGGGAGGGAGAGCTTTTCTTAGTCACTGCCTCACAGTCACTCACAAGTGTTCAAATGCGGTGATGCCCTCAGCAGCTGACGAGGCTACGGCATATGACTTCAATTGTCTTCATGCTCAAAGTGGCCACTCATAGGCTGACGATGGGGGTGATCTCATCCCAGCAGACATTGCTCACATCAGGACAGAGGTGAGGCATTCAAGACACTCCCAGCGGCTGTTTGTCTCATTTGAAATACTAAAGTATAGTGTGCTTTAATTAAATTTGATGGGATGGGCAGTAAAAAAAAATCTTTCATTCTTTCAAAAATCTTGACAGATCCATGACTAAACCCTCAGATGTAGGGTTTAAGGAGCTACATACAACTTAAAGTTACCCAGTGGAGGTCTCTTGTGTCAATCATGGGATCTCCTCAAGACCCCCTGTATTTCACGCCATGGTACCTGGTATTCATCAAATCCTCATTTACGGCTTGTGAAAAACAGGATTGCAAAATGCATGAAAACACAAATTATTTTTGACTTTTACAGTACTTTATTTTTATTTTCTCTATACCAAAATATCAAGGCAAATTCTGTGCATGTAAAAACCTACTGGGTAATAAACCTGATTCTGATTCTGATAATCATTTCATACCTGAATTCCACGAGCTGCAAGGTGCTTAAAAAGACTCTTCCTCATTGTTACTCTGAAATGACAGCATAAAGCATACGAATAATTCAGTTTTTACACAAAAAGAACTAAAAATAATCAAGAATTTGATCATGCTGCTTTATAAATTGCACCATTATACTCCAAAATGTTGTATTTCTGCACAAAAGGACCATTCTATGTGTTCCAGATGTAATGTTCTCAGTTATGCATGTTTGGCAATGACTCTCTCGTGACCATTTTAGATTTCTAGACTTCCCTTTGGAAACTTCACTCACTTTTCTAACAAAGAGCTGACCAGGCTGTTCCTCAGAATGCGCTTCTGTGGGATGAACGTCCTTGAGCACATAGAGCCAGAGAAAGAAACAGATTTGTACTGTAACACATTTAGCTTACACCAAACATAAGATCAGAGCAGAAGAATCTAAGGAGATAAAACCAAATGAATGTACAGGATGGCACACACTTGGGCTGAACATGCACAGACACACACGCCTGCAGCCACACCTGTTGATGATGCGTGGCAGGTAGAACTGCAGTACACTCTCTCCCAGCGGCACAAACGGCAGCAGGCCGCTGTAGTAGAGAAGCAGAAGCAGCACACCTCGGTTCACAGTGAAGCTGTACGGCATGGAGCCGTTCTATGAAGGAGAAACAGTTTTTGTGACACAGTTTAATTTCACCTGTTTCAAGCAATCACTGCATTAGAAGAGGCTTGAATGTTATATTGTCTGACTGATAGTAACATGCTGTACAAGTAACTTTGTCTCCCCCCAGTGGTGTATGTACCGTTGTGCGGCATTTCTCCATGATCCTGGAGTTCACAGAGGCCCAGAGAGTGATCTCCTCTCTGTTGTAGTGTTTCACCAAGTCAGACACCTACACAAGGACGAGGGAAATGAAATAATAGGATATGAAGGTGTACTGTATCAACATCTTAAAATTAAGTTTCAGTTAATATGAAACAAGATGGATAAATGCAAGAGTTACAATACTGTAAATATCAGTAGTGTTACAAACAGGAACATCACAGGCATATTGCCCCCAGTGAGATACTGTGATATAGTCTGATAACAGTGGTGAACTCTGGCTGTCTGAAGGGCAGGGGCCAAAAAAATAAAAAGGGGCACCAGCTGCAAGGGGTGGGGCACCAGAGCATTTATGGTGAAACAGTTTGGAAAAGATGAATTACATATATGATGTTTGTCAATTTAAAACATAATTTTACGAGTCATATATTTTTTGTAAGCAAGTCTCAATGGGCACAACGGAAGGGGAGGGATGTCGCCTCTTTATGTGGCACTGCATCATATTTTTGCCCCTGGAAGAGAACCCCAGAGGGAACTATATTAAGTTGTCTTAGACAGTGGGCTATGCTACAGTACACTTCATCATGATTTATCTACCATAGGGGCATCCATGAGGGCACTTCTGCTACATTTTTTGGAAAATATGTTATACTTTGGAGAGTCTTTCATAACATTGGGGAAGTGCTGAAACTCATCTGTTAAAGAATAACTTTAGCCTCGGGTCTAAGCCTAACTCCACCCACTGCATAATTGATGAGTTTTAATCAGCATATATTTGAAAATGAGCACTGTTTCTTTTTTTAATAAAAATTGTAGAGCAATCCTAAGTGGTCTGCTCAATCTGAGCATTGACCTTGCAAGGTTACAGATGATTTGAAACAGGAAGTGACATTGAAGCATTGAAGTGTTTCATCAAAAAAAAAAAACATGTTTAAGTGTGCAGTACTTCTTTAAGCGGGTTTTGTTTATTTGTGTGTACTGTACCTTTTCTATCAGCTGGGTGTTGTTCTCTTTGATCTCAATGCTGACAGGCATCTCAGGGAACTTCCTGAACAGGTCCTCCAGCAGAGCGAACTTCCTGTCTGCACCGCTGCTATAGCGACCTGGAGGAGGGAGGGGTGAAAAAGAAGGTTACACACACACTCATGCACTCATGCACTCATGCACGCGAAAACACACACACACACACGCACAACACACACACACACACACACACGCACACACACACACACACACACACACACACACACACTCAGAGAATGAGAGGAAGAACTGACCTGCATAAAATGTCACCTCCAGTCTTTCTTTATACAGAGGCAAGTCCTAAGAGAAAAGCTCTGTTATTTATACTTTATTTATATATTATTAAATTGTTATAACATGGACTGTGATCACCATCAAAAGAAATTTACATCCATCTTGAGATATTCTTGGTATAATTGACATCAGCTTCTGAGAAAAACTCTGATGGATATAAATAGCATAAACCTTAAGCAGATCCCTGCGAATAAAAATGATTTAACTACCAGCTGAGGGTTAAAGGCAGTCTGAGACAAACCAGGTCCTTGTGTGGTTTAATCGGACAGAAGTGTTTGTATAACATCAGACCAGTTCAGGGGTCTGTAGCTCACAGCAGCATTAATGAGGTTAGTTGGCAAACTGCACTGACTAAAGTAAAGGATGCAGCTCCAGGTTTTACCTTGTGCAGTAACTGATTTAGAAATCCAGCTGTGTGAGACTTGACTCCAAGGCATATAGTTCTGTGTACTATCACAATCAGGGCTCAGATAACACAGTGGCTTTCGGGGGAGCCCTATTTTCTGGCGCACATTGTAACTATACATGTCACATGGTCAGTTTCAGGGTGACTTTGTTATTGCTGCAGGCAGGTAATACTGTAAATAACATTTCATAGAGGGTGCTTGAAAATCAAAGAGTACATTATTAATCAGAGCAAAAAAAAAACAACAAGAAACAAAATCTTGAAATCAGCAGGGGACACATACACACCCCTTCATTAATCACAGCGTACACCCCACACTGTTTAGCAAACACAAAGTATTAAACGCCCTAAGAACACCTGTTTTGTGGTGTGCATCTCTCTCTCTCTCACTTCCCTGCCATTTACCCTCTGGGGAAAATAAAATTAGGATGGAAAGTTCTGTTTGCAACCACAAAAAGCAGGAACTGAACTAAGTGACACGTTTTGTCTGTATGTGCGTCTCTTGAGCGTCTCCAAGTCAGCACCATGGAGAGCGCGGCCGCAGCAGCATCACACAAAACAGCCCCCCCACCACCAAAAAAAAGGGTCAAGCACTGCCTCTGCATTATAGTTTAAAGTGACTATCTGTATGTAGTTTTTTCTGTGGCAGATGATGAAACTAAAATATTTTATTTGACATAAAAATGTAATCACAAGAGAGCATTTGAGCTCTCAGCATGACCTTGTGACCTTTGTCCTCTCACCTGTAGCTTGAGTGAGGAGATGGTGACGTCGTGGCCGGTCTGCCTCAGCAGATTCTCATCATGTGACACCACCACGTGTCCGTCGTGTGTCAAGTGACAGTCCAGCTCCAGCATCTCTGTGCCCTGCTCCACCGCACTGGAGACATGATGGAGCAAAGATGAAAAAAAAAAGTGTGTGTTTGTTACCTGTACAGTAAGAAAGCTTTTGTTCACTTCTTCTCTTCTACAACTCAGAGTGATGTCAAGCAACTCTCCAGTTATTTATTAATGTATTTGTTTGTTTACATGTTGAGGTAGTAATTGTTTGGAGATTTGTGGTTTCTAAAATATTTTTTTTTGCTCTCTCAGCTCATATTGAACCTTACATTTTAGTTGCCATGAGTCCTACATTTTATGCTGATTGACTTTTCCAACAAATCACACTTTGTTTTGAACTGTTGGTGATTAAAAATAAAATCTCAAATTTAAACATTCTTCTAAAATCTACCAAATATTTCTTTCAGCCCTGCATGAGATAATTTTAGGCTGTTTTAATGAAGCCTATTCTTGTACCCTGCTTACTGGCCTGTCATACCAGCAGAAGCATTTATTGCAGGCCAATATCAATGACGGGTCAATACTATTGTGCGTCCCTTGTTTTGTCCCATTCTCCTTAATGGTGGAAGAAGCTGTAAGGAGCTCACGCAGGAGTCACCTCTGTTATTTACGTTTTATAAGAAACTATAAGATTGTTCCCTTCCAGATTTCCTTGAACACATTCTGCTATTTCTCATCTCATCTTATCTTCTCTAATATCACGCATCCATCCATTCTTTGATACTTGGTCTCTTTGTTTTCTTCCAATAAAGAGCAGTATGTCTGCCTGGGCTGCCTGGATACACTTCTGCATATTCTTTCTTTCTTAGTTTTAAAGGCAAACAATGAAGAATTTCCCCCCAAAAATGCAAAGACAGAAGAAGACCCACCAGAAGTGTATGGTGGCGCCTGCATCTGCAAAGACTCAGCCCTCTGGCCATAACTTCTTATTTTCATATAATTTTGCTGTGCTCAAGATGCTTTTCTATTCAAAACATCGGTATCTGACGTCCTGTGAATGAGACTCAACAGTAAACTATACTTGAGCTGCGTTTCCTGATAGCAAGTGACAAATCCCACTGATTCTACCTTGTTTGAGAGGTACAAATTAAAAATGTAAATCTTAGCTTTGAGAGGGAGTTCTATAGAGGTGATTCTGTCCATCGTGATTGACTCCAAAAAAAAGGAAAGATTTTACTACATTCTCAGAAGTAATGATTCAGGCTTCTTTTAATATATCTTCTTTATCATACCCTGATAAAATGCATTTTGTAATTTTTTTGTTTTACTTATACTCCCT
Source organism: Lutjanus campechanus (assembly GCA_027495735.1). Classification (NCBI taxonomy): domain Eukaryota; kingdom Metazoa; phylum Chordata; class Actinopteri; order Lutjaniformes; family Lutjanidae; genus Lutjanus; species Lutjanus campechanus. The sequence goes on from JAJHUR010087038.1 coordinate 29,923, forward strand.
ACATTTTGACAAAAATATCTTTACTTTCTACTCCTTACATTTTAAAAATGGGCTTATTACGGTAGTTTTAAGGCATTAAGGGTAATTATTAATCATTTTTATTATGCATTATTGTGTGAGGCCTCCCCAAGATGTAAAAAGACGAAAACAATGCAAAAGACAAAAAATACGTAGCAAGACACAAAAAAAGGTAACAAAAAAAAAGGTAACCAGACACAACATGACCAAAGAAGATGAAAACAATGTAACCAGATGGAAATGACAAAAGACGATGTAACAGACAAAAATGCTGTAAGAGATGAAATGAGATGAAATGAGATGAAACGAGATGAAACAGACAAGAGAGGGAGATTCAAGGTGAGGTTCAGTCAGAAACAGCTGGTAGAAACGTCCTTTAGAGGGCAACTTTTTACTTTTATTTTGCTTTGAGTACATTTCAGAGCCTGTACTTTCTACATTTTATCTGAGTAAAGGATTTGAAAATGCACTTCTTTCACCAGTCTTTTGGTTTTTACACAAGTACGTATCTATACAATTACTTGAATTAAGTAAACCTCTGTCATTTTCAAATATGATCCTGGTTATAGTTGGAGTTTGGTACTCACTGTGTGAACGCCTCCATCGTGCTTTCTATCCTCTCTCCACATCCTGGTAACAAACAGAGAGTTGATGATGGCAGCAGAGGAGCACCAGGGGCCCAAAAATACAGGAAAAAAGCACACATGGATACATCTGGACAAACTTGGGTCACGGCCAGAGATGGGCAGTATTATAATCAAACTTATTTAAAATACAAACTTAATTACTTTTGCGCATTTTGCTGTGCAGAAAAAAAAGATTAAGATGTGATATGTCACAAAATACCTTTAAAGCTTGTATTTATGTATTTGAAATGTTTAAAATATATGATTAAATTTGTCATTTTATTCCCAAATAAGGCTATTTTTCCCCCAGGCTTATACTGAACAAATAAAGTAAAACGGCCCAGTCAGTCTTGGGCTAAATGTAAGTGAGTCATGTGACATGTCCTGTCAGGTCCTGTAACATGCTCACTGTGAACTTAAACATTAACATTTGTGATTC
>JAJHUR010087039.1:0-12712 GCA_027495735.1 Lutjanus campechanus
CTCCTGTAAGAGTAATACCAAAAATTACTATCTTGTCAAATGTTCTATTGGGTCCATATAACACCATCTAGGAAAAAGCAAACAAGAAATTAAGATGAATGTGTGTGTGAAGCCTTTCCAAAGCCCCAAAACTGCAGTCTCACAATGCAGCATACATCTTTGGTAGAAAAGATTGAGTCACATTAACAGTGAAGGCACCACGGCAAAAGAAAGATACCCCAACAAGTCCAAAATGCACCACTCCTACATTAACCACCATTTACATTTTCAATGCAATATATTCTCATTTGGTCCACACTGCATGCTCATCAGCAACCACAAGCAACAATAGCCCCAGATACCTGCCTAACCCTGCAAAAGAAATACATTTTAGTCGTGGGATTCACTAATACATATAGGTGCATACATGCATACATGTGTGGGTGGAAAAACAGGACAAAAACAAAGCAGTTAACTAAAAGGTCAAAGCAGTCACGAAACCTAATGTCATACTCCAGATGTATTTGCTAAGAATCCACACTTTGTGAGCGTATGATTGCTATAAGGCAATTTATGCAATTTGTCACAAGCTGCAGGCTGGTATGCTTCTTTGGTTCTCAGATTTCTATAAATACATTTCCTCTCTAAACATCTGTCAGACGCTAAAAAGACCACAGGATATCAACTTAGTTTGAGACACTAGTCAATTTTCAAAAAATATATAATTAGGTGTGGCGTGAATTGAAAAATCTTCTGTTGAGTGAACTTAACTTATTTCCAAAGCAACTGAACATGGTCCATTAAGGCCTTGGATTAGCATATGCAATTTAGGGAAGGCTGTTTGTTGTTGTTTTGTTTTTTTGTTTTTTTTCAAGCTGGGGCTGGCAGTTTATTTTCGGCGTCATTGAGGAAAAGTTTAACAATAACCTTTAAGCATTATCTAATTTGTCTGAATGTTCATCTGAAGATGGCTCTGTTTTTAGGCTTTAGAAAATCTAGCCTGTGACGGGAGACTTGGCCAATCACAGGTCGGTAAGATAGTTGATTGTTGAGTCTTATTCCCAAAATTTCAGCTTTAAATGACCTGGGAAGAGACTCAACAATTCAACTATCTTTCTCCAGCATCGTTTCTCATTGTTATCTCGAAATAACGAAATAACCTGTCATCACAGGAAAATGACATTTGTGATCTCCAGGTATTGAAATAATTAACCTGTTAACACGAGATAATGTAATAATTAACTTGTGATCTTGAGAAAACAGCATTAAAAAAAGAATTGCAAGTACAGCCGTTTTGTAGATGAGTAATACAGTGACAGAATTTCTGACTATTTTGGTCGTGGGTTTCATGCACTTTCTGTAATAAAACATCTAAAAGCAAAACTCTTATCAGATGGGGGACCCTGGGACAAAACCTTGATGAGGGCTCGTGGTCTAATTTGTATCATTTTAGGGGTCCTTGATATGAAAAAGTTTGAGTACCACTGCTCTAAACTATTAAGGTCAAACTAAGCTGTCCACTGGTCACTGACATACAGTATTATCAGACAGATCTGCACATGTAAAGGAGTTCTAGTGTAACTGTATGCATACATGCATGAATGTGTATATGCATCACCACTGACATCCAACCGTCCTCCTACTTCAGTCCTATTAAATGTAATAGCAGGGTGCTGACAGACATCACATTTTGTCCTCTGTCCTTTGACTACACAGATTACGTTATTCATTTGAATAAAATATCAGTGCTCACAAAGCATAATGGGCCCTGTGAGGAATTCAATCATCTCGGATAATCATCATTATCAATAATGCCAGTTAATTACCATAACAATGAGGAAGGTAATAAATGATGATGTCAAGAGAGAGCTACCAGGTTCGGGAAGCAATGGGGACAGAAATCTCTTTTTTTTTTTTTTTGCCTTCGGTGCTGATGTGAATTTCGCCTCACAAGCTTGGCCATAATTTTAAAAGAGGATATGAGAATTCATCTTACAATCATGGATTACATTTAGAACCCTTTACTTTTCACTGCTGTTTTGGATTATAGTTATGCTTATTCTACAAGATTACTGCTCTAGATTCAGGGTTTCCCCTCTAACTCAAAGACTGGACAACTTTATGGGTTTTTTTTGCATGAGGCTTAGTTAAAAATTCTGACAAACACGTAGGCCTGAAGGCTTTTTTTAATGCCAAAACTATTGTGCTTTTTAATCAGCACCTGCTTTGTTGTGCTCATACCAAGTGAGTGTGGAGGCAACGGGTGAATGACGCATTCACGATTTCTGCAAGATCAAGCAAATCGTGAGGAACTATGTGTGTTTGTAATGAAAAGCTGGGAGAGTTACAAAAATAAATAGGACTGGATATGAACCATCAGGAGCCACTTTTTGAGCACCGGTACCGACAGATGATAATTTAGAAAACAGGTATGCATAAAGCAGTGTGCATATCCCTGATTAACAGGTCAAAAGCTGTTGAAACTGCTGAGATTGTGTCCCACTTCATGTGCTTTGTCCATTCATTACTGGAAGTCCATTCAGAAGTGTTTGATAGCAAGCTCACACTAATAAGCCCTGAATAATTACTGTACATGACACGTCATTTTCATCCAATTTACATAAACTTCTGTCGGTTTACTTAGGGACCCCCAGTAAATTACCATTTGAATCACACAAAAACAATGTTTTCAATAACTTCCTACCAACTTGCCCATATTAGAGAAAATGAGTTGGTCTCATGTACCACATCTATTTTTATTTCTAATGTGTAAGTAATTTAATTTTTACATAAATATTTGAAAATAGCTGCAGTTTTTTCATGAGCATCCATGTCATGTGACCTAGTAACTCAAAATCATTACTGCACTGGACAAATAGGACACAAATATTTTTATTGAATTTTAGTGCTTCTTACTTTTTGAATCAAAATAATAATGGAAAATTCATGGGTTTTTTTTTTCAATATCAGGCTCTGTGCCCTCTTGTCCTTTTCTCTCCAGTTTCTGTGTCTGCCCTCAAGTTGCTGACCAAAATGTGTATGCCCAAACTGTGTGCAGCCACACACAGCATGCATGTTCTCCAGCTTTTGCCACCTTTGTCTCAAATTATTCCAGAGAAAACACTGAGATTACTTGACAAGAATGGACAACATAATCCTACACCTATTATTAATAATGAACAGTCCTAACAGTTGTTTTGATAAGCACTCAGAGCAAAGATAAAGTGTATGGTGCAGTGGGCAGTGGGCAGTATATAACTCATAGTTGAGCAGAAAATGTCTGCTTTTCCTCACCTTTGTATCTAGTGTTTGTGATTTTACTGTAAAACTGCTGTTGAACAAATGGGTTGAACTTCATTCTTTTACTCAATAACCAAATGATAAAGCAAGGCACTGCCACCCCTGGGCATTAAAAAAAAACTCCCATGCAAGTGCACAACTGGACAACCAACAATTTGCATGCAAGCACATGACCGGACAAGCACTGACCATCCACCTGTAGCATCGAGTGAGTGAGTGACTACATTTTATATCTGACAGCAGATTGCAGCATAATTGAAAAAACAATGAGGAAAATAAATCAAAATTGCAATCAAAGATGTGGGACTCAAGCATGAAGAGTGGAGCGAGCGAGATAATGACAGGAGTGAGAGTGTGCAAGAACGGATGACAAAGCAAGCCATAAAGCAGAGGATCAGGTTAAACTCATTCTGGAGTCCTGTGGAGTGTCATGATACTTCATCTAGTACAGTTATTCAGCACATTCTCTTCAGTCTATAGAGACACAGCACTTAGATTTGCTCTTTCACTTACAGATTTGGCAGTGGCTGAGATGTACTGGACCACCATCTCGCGTTTGGTGCTTAAGTCCTTTCCACGCAGAGGGGCTTTGCGTTCCTCATTCAGGTTCATGTCCTCCTGGATACACACAGACAGGGAGGAGAAATGGTATTTATTGGTAATGACACTTGGCACTACCTAAAATTTATCAGAAACTCAAGAAACATAATCTGTTTCGATCATCACTTATGCCCTCTGCCTGTATTTCTCATTATTTTGCTGTGCTCAGGGCACTTTACAAATCCAAAACGTCGGCATTTGATGTTCCAGGAATGAGACAAAACAATAAACTATTTTTCTGGTGTGTTTACAAACAGCTCCTGCTAATTCTATCTTTAAAGCTACTAGACTGAGTGTTTAACTGGTTATGAAATGGTCTAAGACAGATGTCTCAAAATGAGAAGGCCGGCTGTTTCTATGCAGTTATTCTTAATGCGTAGCATCGGGTAAGATTCTCCAAGAAATCAGACAAAACGTGTCTGCATTTTCCCAGGAAACTGTGTCACTGTGAGTAAAAGTTTAAAAAAGAAGCTGGAAGATTTTTTTTTTCAGACAAATGTATTCTTTGATCTTATATTTTGTGGTTATGGTGAAGGGAAACACTACCGCTTTTGTCCAAAGGGGCCGCCCAAAATCAACAAAATAGAAAAGTTCCTTGTAAGACCTTTAAGGCAAAGTAAGAGTTGTAACAATTATGCTTGTTACACAACTAACACTGGGCTCAGTTTCAGAGAATAAGAATCAGAACCAGCTATGGTACAAGGAAGTTTTTGTGTGTGAGAATAAACAGAACAAAAAATAAATCGTAATGTTAAAGTCAAGGAACATACATATAAAATAGAAAAAAATTACTTCAGAAATATCAAAATAACATTATGAAAATAATGTGCATTTAGTATATACTGGTGACCAAAAATAAGCTGTATGCAACACAGCATAAATAACTGCATTTCAAAACCTCCAACTTAAAAAAATAATAATAATTCAAAAGTGAGAAGAAATAATTCAGACCTACCATCAATTTTGCTTTAATTTCGACTATAACCATTTTACATCAGATCCTGTCCTTCTATGGTTGAATACATTCATTTTCCATCTATGTCTCTTTGTCAAAGTCACAAGGTACAGCAAAAGGAAATAATGGCAGTAATAATTAGTCCTTGAAAACGAAAGGTAGCAAGGCTACTGCAATATAAACTGTACACCCCAACTCTGAACAAGAGAGCAAAATCAAACAACAGTGCTTCTATTGAGGCCATGCAATCACACCCGATAGGCTGGATAGGCAGTATCTGCGTGTTATTGGGAGTATTATCTTCGTGCTACTTTAATTCTGCATCACAAAAGAGGTCTTTCATGTGAGAGACATCAGGGGATGGAGCGAAGGCCGGACAGAGCACTAAAAGCTAGGGAATGACATGATGATTAGAATGGAGGGGGATGTTTATCAGAAGCACTCTCTCACAAAGAGACAGCTAGAATGAAGAGAGAGAAAAAACATCCTCCTCAGGGTTTTAGGATAGTGAACCTAGAGCTGTGGAGCCATGCTGCCCTCTGCTGGGCAGTGTGGAAAATCATGCGGCCTTTACTTTGGTTTATCTAATTTGGCAGTGGTTCCCCCTGCATCAGATTTAATGTAAAATTCATCTAATAAATTAAGCATGTCACTTCTAAATAAGAACACTGTAATACAATGGTTTGAATATCTTACCACAAGTAATCTGATTCAAATTGTTTGGCTTCATTTGTCAGCAAAGCATCGGCAGGAATCCCATCCAGGGGCACCGTGACCTAAATTCCTCCAACTACATTTCCTCTAGTAAATACCCTCGGAGCTAAAAAACCATTAACATCCTTTATGTAGAACAGGGAGAGGAGAAAAAAAACGTGGCTGAAAGTTTTACAATTGGCAGGTTTTTTCACCCAAGGAAACCAGCAGGTTTTTTAATTAATCTTTGAACCCTGCTAATTTATCTGCTTAATTGGCATTCAATAAACGAGGCGAAATGTGGCGGGGTGAGTATGTTGTAGGAGGGGTAGGAGTGGTGGGCCTGCGGGACGCTTGTCAGGGGGCAAACTGGAGGAATGAGCCCTCCCCGTTTAGTCTCCAAAATGATTAATGCTCTTTTATTAATTATACCCTCACAGGCTACATGAAAAAGAGTCCCTGGATATCGGAGACTATGCTGCTGGTGTAACTGAAATTATTAGATCGGAGCTTGTATCAATGACACTGGAGTTACCAATAATAATACCAACATATTAGATCTTGTTGTCTCATATCGGCCTGGCAAGTTCTGCTCAGAAATTTCCAATAATTATCAGTCACCACTTGTCTTGCTTTTGCCAAAAAATAATATCATTTGTAGCACTTGGCAAATCAACATCATGAACATGAGTTTTAGGAACACATATCTCATATCTACACATAGCAGGACAATGTCACAATGTTTTCAATTCCTCTGGCTCTTTATTCCAGGACACCGGACTTGAAACAAAACAATGGCTGAGGTTAATGAGCTGACTTTCAGCTTTAAGCGTGTTTGACATTATTCATATCCCTGCTTGAGCTGACTCGTAGTTGGGCTCAGATTAATCCAACTGAGCAGGTGTTTCACTCACTAAAGACCAGCCCCAAAACAAGCAATAAGTGAAAATGGCTGCATTACAGGTCTGGCAGTGCATCGTCAGGAAAGTTACCGAGCATATGCTGAAGTCTGTGGATCACAGATTTCAGGAAGTCATTAACTGTTTTTTGAAAATGTTTTTCAAACTGTTTGGCTTAATTTAAGCTTTTGATTTAGCCTACAAATTGTCTTCCCACAAATTTGAGGGACAAAATATAAAAGTGCAACAATTCCAACATGGTTTATCCAGTGTAGAAGTAAGGATCCTCAATCAGGATGTAACGATATCAAAACCTCAAGGTACAATAATACCACAATACAACATTTACTGCAACAAAAATGTCCTTTGTTAAATAATAAATCTGATGTGTACAGCATTTTTTTTGTTTGCATAAAATAGTTTTTTCCTTTCACCTGAGGTGCTTCTGCGTTGCCTCTTGAATAAAATAAAAGTAGTCAGCCACCTAAGCGTGTGAAAAAAATTGGCACAAACTCTCTCCGGCAATTAATGCTTCAGTATTTGCAACTGCAAAACAAAAACAATGCAGCAGTCAGTAGCAGTCATTTTATAGAATATAATAAAAATTAAAAAATGATTAAATAATAAGTAATAGCCAAAACAACTATGCATTATGTTACTACAGGGTAAAGGTTGGCCACTTGCCCGGGACAAGTAAAAATCCCATATTGGGCAAGTGAATGTGTGTGGTGTGGAAAGTGGCATGCAAAATGGCAGAAAATCCTGTTTTCAGTCTCTCAAATGTGATAATTTCATATGAAACTGAACATCTTTGGGTTTTAGGCTAAGAAAACGCAACATTAAAAGACATCAACTTAGATTTTGAAAAACTGGGGTGGACATTTTTCCACTATTTTCTCACATCTTATAGCCACTGCAGCCCTAGATTAAAGATGACAGTTAACTTAAGTTGTTGTTTGATAACCGCTAAACAATTTGTAGAGGGGCAAGTAAAACTTGACGTCGGGTAAGGAGATTTCTGACCTACTTGCCAGACCAGGCATGTAAAAAAAACAAAAAAACATTAACATTGAACACTGCACTATATTTCTACTTAGGGACTACCTTGTATATAAAAAAAATTAAGATGGGCATAAATTCCAAAACCCTGCAGTGCAATGTAACTCCAAACAGCCTAATCCAGAGTGCCACAGGCATCAAATCGCAGAGAAGAGCAATTAATGGCTACCATCAAATATGTCTGAGGCTGAAATGGATATAAAGAGTACACGCTATGGGGAAAAGTGGATCTAAGAAAAGTAGAAGACGTATAAAAATGTTTTGATTCAACTGTGACAAATCGATTATTTTGTCCACTAACCTCACGTCTGATCTATGTGTGCAAGGGCACAGACAGTAACTCTCCTGTGGGCTGGTTTTAATGTCCTAGTGCAGAGTGTAACTGCTGAGGGATCACATAGGAGCTTATTACTAGGAGTGTTCATCCTGACAATGGCGTATAGAGAGGCACATATAACCTCAAACTAGCCACAGCAGCACTGCAATGTCACATTCTTCTTTCATTGGTCCTCTGTCTCTGCTAGCTCAATACCAAACACTACTCTTTCCACTGAGAAGACACTCAAGAAGAATGGTAACAGAGACAAACTGGAGCTTGAATCAATCAAATCAATCAATCCGAAGTAAGGACGTCATGGTTTTCATGCTGACAGATGAGCAAAAGCATCATTGGGATAATAATGCCATGACTGCTAATGGAAACGTCAGCACAGATGACTTTTAGAGCCAATATGCTGCAACTACTGACGCAGTCAAAGTGTCTCAGGGAGATTTTTTTTTGTCTGGCTGGAGGGGACAAGTTCATGAATCTGACCTCCCCAGATATCCTGCCTCTGTTTCTTTTACTGGGATAGTTCAGATTATTTGATGTGGGGTTTTATGAAGTACTTATCCATAGTCAGTGTTTTACTGACAGTAGATGTCAGTTAGCATGGGCCCGGTTTGGAGAAGCAGAGAGGAGCCCCTGCAGGCAAGCTAAGCAATGAATGTACTGCTGTGGAAAGGGTCAGCAAGAAGAGGTATTTTAGCCGCTTAAAAAAGGTCCACTTAAAAAAATCAATATCAGTTTAAGTGTACACAAGGAAGCAAAGCCATGCATTGCTGTGGACAGGGTCAGTCAAGTGCACACTATATTAACAATGTTTTCACCGCTTTACTTTGCCATCAGACAGCCTTTTACAAAAGCAAAATATAGCTCTCTAAAAACCAACCAAACTCCATAGACAAAATAATTAATTTTACCTCACAGAACATGGGTGTTGCTGGGCTACCACTAACAGATTATTAGATTTTTTGTGTGTGTGAATTTGAGCAAATCCTTTAAAACACTGAGGCCCACAAAAACACAAACAAACTAGTTTGGAGAGAGTGATATTTAGCTTTTTCAATGATGGTTTCCCATCAGAAAAAGCTGGTGAAGTGGTGAAAATATTGTAATTATAGCCTACATTTAAACTAATATTGTTTGAGTGGCAAACATACATACATTTGATGCTATTGAAAGTACCGAAGCTATTAAAAATAAAAGGTCTACGTGCTTGTTCAAGATGTGAGCTCAGTTCAGTCTTTCTGTTCCTGCCTGAAATTTGGCTTGCAGGATAGTAAAACCAGACAGTATTCAGTGAGTTTGTCTATACAAGCACTGAATGCAGGTTGTTAATTTTCAAAAAAAAGGATAAAATTATTCTATTTTCTAGGCCCAGGACTTTTTTTTTCCTTTGTGCTGTGGTTTTGAAAGAGGTATCGAGTTTTCCTGCACTAGTATTGTATCGAAGTTGAAAATTCTGTTATCGTGACAACCCTGATATAGAGTACACTTTAAAAAAAATCAATATCAGTTTAAGTGTCTAAAATACCTTTTGTTGCTGACCGTGTCCACAGCAGTACATTGTTTAGCTTCCATGCTGGTGCCCCTCTCTCCTTCACAAAACTGGGGCGTGTCGACCACCATCTACTGTAGGTAATGCTTACATTCAGTAAGTACCTCACACAACACCACTGCAAATAATCTAAACTATCCCTTTAATGGTTGTTTTACAGAAAAAATAAAGAGCTGATGAAAGGGGTTTACATTACAAAGTGCACTGAAGGCCTCACAGTTTACGGATTCCTGATGAAATTAATTCACATTATTTTGTCTGCTTTTGTGTTCCTTGGTTGAAACTCTCTGATTGTCATCTGCCACCACAAGCAGCTGCCTCCTTAGTGAGATGCAAATGCCGGACATTTCATCAACAGATTTAGTGCTGTGCATTTTGATGAGGGGGCTCCAAATTCCAGCTGTGCAGGTCTTGGGAAATCCAACTACAGGACACAGAGTAAAAACATACACAGCACCCTTCCAAAGACAGAGCTGAAAGTAAACGCTTTTTCATGCATTTTAACTTTCCCTTTAGTTTTATGAATATACTTCTGCTCTCAATGGGTAGCTTGAAAAATTATAGAAAGAGTTCATTTGGTTTTCCTCCACACAGACTGAGGGTTGCTTCGTATATTTTTTTCCAGATCCTTTGATGACCTTTCAGTAATAGGCTATGTGCTATTTGGGCTTTGAGATACACAGAGCAATGTGTAAAACACTTTCCAGAAAAAAATATCTTCACTTTCTCCTCATTAATGCACAGTATGTGGTCTCAATAATATGGCATGGGTCATCCCTTCATTTGAAGCGGGCTACACATCTAAGGCTGCACATGTAGCCCCATGAAAACAATCAATAACAGAATGGGAGTAAAGACAAAGCAAACAACTAAAATGTATATGTGTATGACATATAAAAAGAGATGAAAAAGACAGATAGATGCCAAAAAGAAGCCACTAGCATCAAAAGAAACTACCCACCACTCTCATTTCCGTGTGTGTTACATCAAAGCAGAAAAGTTTACAGTCTATGATAGCCAATAGTGGTGACTTCAAAAGTACATACTAACCCTTTTTTTTTTTATTTCATTACTGTAATTACACTTCCCAACCCCAAGTGTCAAGGCCTGTCAAATGTCAGAGCAGCAAACATGCCTTCTGTGTCGTCTGTCACTGAGCAAATTGAAGCCTGGGTTTAATGTCACGCCACTGTGAGCACAAACATAGTAATTGAGAGGTGAACTGAGTGACAGGGATGAGCACCCAGGCAAAAAAAACACTGAGCAGTAGCCTGATGAAAACCAGGAGCACTGGTCGCATTTCTCTGGCCCTAGCAATAAAGACCATTGTATGAGAAAAGAGGAAAGGCAGGCAGCGTACCACGCACACACACACACTCAAAGACATTATCCACAATAGTACACACAACCTATGCAATGAAGCTAGAGTAATTCAGCTCCCCACTTCAAAGAGATGGGCTGAAAGCTTTTTGTTAGATTTCAATCCTGCAGTACATAAGGCCAAAAATGCATTTCAATAGAGAAAATCACAAGTGTGACAGAGCTTTGACCCCACAGATGAGTGCGAAGTGAATTTCAAAGTTTGGTGTTCTTCTGACAGTGGCCTAGGGAATACGTAGGCAAAGTCGTGCTTCACACAAGCTTAACATCTGAATAGAAAATGCATTTATCTTTAGGCCTGCTATAAATACTGCACGTTTCTCAAATCTTTTTTGGATATGTTAAAGGGATAGTTTGGATTATTTGAAGTGGGGTTGTAAGAGGTACTTACTGATAGTCAGTATGTTACCTAGAGTGGATGGCGGTCGACACACCCCCAGTTTGGAGAAGCAACAGGAGTCCCAGTTAGGAAGCTAAGCATGTATTTTAAGTGAAAGTTATATTTAGAATATTTTCACTGCTTTACCTTGCCGTCAGGCAGCCTTTTCCAGCAGGAAAAGCCCCTTTTGTTTTTAATGATCTCAAATGCAATTTTAATGTTCCTTTTTATGTTTCATTTTAATGTATTTCTAAGTTCTTGTAAAGCACCTTGAACTGCCTTGTGTATGAATAGTGCTATACAAATAAAATTGCCTTGCCTTGCCTTTTAAATAAGCCAAATATTGCTCTCTCAACCAGCCTCTTCTAGTTGAGGCATCGGTTGACCAGCCTCAACTGATTAGTAAGTTTGTGTTATTCTGTGACTTTGCTGTTTTAAAAAGGTTAGTTTGGATTCACCTGAAGTCACACAATAACACAAACAAAGCTACAAATGAAGGCAGTAATATCCTGGCATCCGCCATATTCAGTGAGATAAAATTATGGTTTTTGCCAAGGGAGTCTGGATGAGCAAGAGAGTCACTAAAAATGCATTTTGCTGCTGACTCTGTCCACAGCAGCACATTGAATAGCTTCCTAACCAGGACTCCTGTTGCTTGACCAAACTAGGGGTTAAAATTTTTAAAATTTCAGAGTGGAATATTAACTTTTATATTGCAGAACAAAACCTACAGTACCTCATGCAACCTCACTTCAAATAATCCAAACTATTCCCTTTAAATACCTCATATACAAGATGCTGTATTTATGTCAAATTTTGTAGGTTTGTATCGCATATTTGTGAACTTGTTTTACACATTTTGAACCCCCTTGTCGGGGTCAGTCCTCAGAGAAAAGGTCCTACGTAACCCCATGAGAGGGCACTGTTTCATGTCACTGTGGGAACTGTGCACACGGCTGTCTGGATGTGCTGCTACAACTGGGCAATCAGTTGTGCGTGCCATCTTCCAAATATTAATTTATGGGGGCTTTAATCTGCACAATATTTACATCATTTCACAAACCTCTGCAGTTGTGTCAGTGGTTTTCAATCCTGGACCTCTGAATACTAAGCATGTTTTTCTAAACTAGGTCATAGATAAAGGGGGAAAAAACCACCACCATTTTCAACATTATCCCCATACAGCTTCACAAAAAGTTCATCGCTGTCTCTGATCTGTGTGTGTGTGTGTGTGTGTGTGTGTGTGTGTGTGTGTGTGTGTGAAACTTCAAACATGGCCGCTGAAGCTTTGTTTAATATTACTGAGTCTTAGATTATTGAAGAGTATGCAGATGTAAACATCATAACCGGGCTTGAGATCTACAGGTGTGTTAAATGTTAAAACTAGTGCTGTCAAAAATATCGCGTTATTAACGCGTTAACGTAAATCAATTTTAACGGCGTCATTTTTTTTATCGGGAGATTAACGCTCATTGTGACCAAGTGAACTTGTAGTTTTTATAAGCTGTGGCCTCGACGACGAATCCGCAGCCGCCACATTAATGTGTGTGCATTTCACAACACATCATGTAGTGAATTGCTGCTCCAC
>JAJHUR010087040.1:0-58053 GCA_027495735.1 Lutjanus campechanus
ATACATAAAGGCTAATAGTGGATGCTAAAATGTAGTGGTAGCTTAAGTACAGAAAAGTATGTCTTAAGTTTTCTAACATTAGCCACCGTAAGCTACTGGTACTGGACTATGTCTGAACTGAGGAACGATACGTTTTATTGCTTATGAACTGAGTTGAAAACTTTTCCTTTGCAGGGGAAAGATTTCTTTGTATACATTTAATGGCATGAATAACGTCCATTCAGGGCAAAAATAACTACAGTGACCAAAGTATTTTAGCCATCATGTAAAACCTCTTGATTACAGATAATTGGTATCTTCTTCTGGAAACTATACTTTTCTGACATTCAGCAGTGAAACGCTCTTTTATACGATGAAACTATACGTCCCAAACCAAACTATCTTGAACACCATCCCACACACCTTCTCCATCATTTCCAGATCATTCAGCAGTCGTACATACAGTAATTAGGATGGAAGACAAAGTTATTTCAGGCTACATTTAGCAAACAACATAACTTTAAAATGCCAAGAGACACACAGGGAGACACTGGTGCCTTGCGCTAAGGCAGAGGACCTCGCTGACCCATAATCACAGAGGTGGCTGTACTGCAGTTATACTGTATATTTAGCTTGTCTTCTCATTGTCCCGATGGCTGGTCACTTGCTGCCAAACCAAACTCATGCCATGCTAACATCAAATTTGGAAAAGGCAACTAAAAAACAGCAATGATACTGTACATGCATCCATACAGTATATACCATATATACAGCTGCAAAGAACCACCAAGAAGAACAGAGATCACTTATATTCTCTTTAAAAAAATGAATAAATGTATGACAACATCACTTTGATATTGATTAGTGTAATATGTGCATCACAAAATAAAGATCTCAGTCTGAACATATATAAAATAGACTACTTGCGCTCTGATCAGGCAGACTCACCCTCTGTAAAATCCCTCGTGTAGTACAGAAGTGATGACAGGGCCTTACCTTCCTCTTCCAGCAGCCTGTAGGCAATGATGAGTGCCACTTTGCGAGGAGAAAGTGAAGAGAGTGAAGCCGTGACTTGGTAGTGACAGTCCTCCCTCTGGTTGGCAGAGGGAGTGGTGGGAGTGTCAGGGCAGCCTTTGGAAATCGTGGCTCGAGCCTCACCACAGAATGTGACACTACAGAGACCAGTGTGGGTCTGATGTGGATTTACACACAGATACACACACATATCTATTACCACAGTGTGAAAAAGGATTAGTGTTTGTGTGTGTGTCTGCCACTCATTTAATATTACACACGGACTGAAAGATGTACAGTTGAGTGAGTTTCAGATTTTCAGCCACTTTTTTTGATTTACAAAGGGACAGAAAAAGACTATTAGTGTACCAGGCTTATGATTTATGACCGGCAGCAGGCTCTTATTTTGAAATGATGTTGAAACCGTGATCAGTAGCCGTGCGATAAACTGGAGCAGGGCTGCGGTTTAACAGCCAGCATGTTTTTACTGCAGCTGTGCAGGAGTTTAATCAAATTACAGGTTAAAGAAGCCCCGTGGGAGGAGATGAAATAACATCTGTGGCACATGTTGAACCTCTGTGATGCTCTACATGTGTAAGTACTGATTCGGGCTCAACAGATAATTAAAATTGACTGAATAAATGCACATATTTGCGATGCATTGATTTAATTTGTATCTAAATGACAAATCTCTATTAAAAATGTTATGATGGCAGACGTGCAATTATCCTTTTGTACAAGCAAATATTATTTCTATCCATTCTACAACTATAATAATTCTACATGCCATGGGTGTATCACATTTGTGTGATTATCCTGCAGTTACCCACATAAATCCATGGCACCATAGAGAGGGGCAACATGCCAGCAGCTGCATACCCTTTTGTTTAGTTTTAGGTTTTATTGAGGTTATTTTTATGTTCTTTAAGCTATATTTATGTTCGTTTGGCTATTTTCAACGTAGTTTTGCTAGTTATATATATTTATCGGCTATATATTTGTGTACATGTATATACACTCATTGGCCAATTCATTAGGTACACTTGTTCAACTGCTTGTTAAGACAAATATCTAATCAGCCAATCACATGGCAGCAACTCAATGCATTTAGGCATGTAGACGTGGTCAAGACGACCTGTTGAAGTTCAAACCGAGCATCAGAATGTGGAAGAAAGGTGATTTAAGTGACTTTGAACGTGGCATGGTTGTTGGTTGTTGTTGAGTATTTCAGAAACTGCTGATCTACTGGGATTTTCACTCACAACCATCTCTAGGGTTTACAGAGAATGGTGCGAAAAAGAGAAAATATCCTGCAGTGAAAATGCCTTGTTGATGCCAGAGGTCAGAGGAGAATGGCCAGACTCAAGATGATAGAAAGGCAAGAGTATCTCAATCCAATAGAGAACCTTTGGGATGTGGTGGAACAGGAGATTCACATCATGGATGTGCAGCCGTCTGCAACAACTGTGTGATGCTGTCGTGTCAATATGGACCAAAACCTCTGAGGAATGTTTCCAGCACCTTGTTGAATCTATGATACGAAGAATTAAGGCAGTTATGAAGACAAAAGGGGGTCCAACCTGGTACTAGCAAGGTGTACCTAATAACGTGGCATGTGAGTGTATATGTGTCAATATTTTTCTTTTTTGAGTATTGTATATTTTATTTTTAAAACATGCACATCTTATCTTGTCATTGTATATTTAATCTTCATCTTTTTTTATTATTACTGTTCTGTGTTTTATTACTTGCTTGATATTCTGTTGCTTACTTACTGTTATTTTTTATATTGGAGTATTCTGTCCAAAGTTTTGCACACAATTGTACCCAGTGTGACAATAAATATCTTATTGTCACAATAAATATCTTAAATCTTGAATATTTGGATAAACCAAAGTTGTGTATGTTGTATAAAGTTTGTTTGTATTACCCTTCAATTCACATTTTATATTTTTATGTTATTTGTATTCTATTTATCTCACAGTGCTTTTCAACCTGTACTTCTAATTCTTGAGCTGCACTATAATCCAAATAAGTTAGCCATAGAAATTTAGGCGATTGGTCGCCACATTTTTTTTGAGTTGATAAACTTAAAAGTTTGAGGTAATCAGAGCTTAGACTATAATATATAATATACTGTTACTTGTACTCCTTGATTACAGTTAAATTAAAATATTTGATCAAGCCAACTCGTATATTTTCAGTGAATGTAACTCAGTGTTTTGTGGACCAAAAAAATAAACCCGACCATCAATGAGCATGAGGGTGAGCAGGTAACAACTTTTCATTTTTGGGTGAACTGTCCCTTTAACGTTACTTTCATTAGTCAGTCTTCCCTCCACAATAAGGGAATGTCTTACTTACTCCTCTTTTAAAGGAAAGCTCAAAGACTGGCTTAAGGATTGATTTTAGCTGTGTCCACTAATTAGATTGGGACCACCATATTATTTTACGTTGGACTGTATTCTGTAATGTGTATTTTGTAATTTGTAATTTTCTGTAATGTGTATTTTTGTCATTTAACAAAAATCATTTTCTCATGATAACAGGTTAATTCATCGTGTTATGTCAAGTAAGCAAAAGGCAGATTTCTCAAGATAACAACATAACACAGCATGAGAAAATGACTTGTTTTTAATGGCCTGTGCACGTACTGCATACACCAGCTGTGGAGGAGTCAGTTGATATGTATCCTAACAGGCAAAATGAGTCAAAGTAACTGACTGACAGCAACTAACATTAGTTTGCTAACGTGTTGTCCGTAGTGTACACATTTGGACAAGTTCCGGTTTGCTAACAGCAGTGTTGTCCTTTCAGCAGCTCAGCCACAGCAGCCAGGCTGGTGTGCGCTGTCAGGACTTTTCTGTGTGTTTCATGTTTGTGTTGTGTTGGTGTTCACTGAGAAACACTGACGCCACCTCTCTGTTTAAATTCATCAAAGTGGACCATGACATACTGACACACTGCTCTGTGGGGTGGGTGTGGGAGCTTTTTTTTTCTTAATCAATAGAGAAGTAATAAGTGTGTGATTGACTTTTTTCTTTGAAGTAGGTTTAGGATTCTCGAAGCTGAACACAAACTTTTGAGAACTTGAACATTATAAAAGGGCGACTGTTTCCTTGTGACGACAGATTGAATACTTTTGAAAAATGGACTGATCAACTTGTTGTCTCAAGATAAAGGCAAAATATTTTTTCGTAATTGCCAGAGCATTTGAGCGGAGCAGAGCGGGAAGCGCGAGCAAGGGAGGGTTGGATGGAGCGTGGGGCGTGTTTTTTTAAAAAGATGGAGCGTCGCCTTGTCTCCCGCTCCGTTCCACTCCATTTTCACTCAGGTACCGTCTGACGTGTGCCCAAGTTCCCATTGCACAGACACCCACACCGTTTTGAACTGTCGTGTTGATGAAGTGTCCAGACGCAGTCTCTCCCTTTTCATCTCCTCGATGTGTGTCGGTGTTCAGTTCGCTGTCTGCTGTGGTCTAAAACATCATCGCTGATGTAAACTGAGTGAAAGTGATATAAATGATCCTGCTGCCTTAATACAAAAACATGAATATCACGCACTGTTTCGTCATTATATAGACTGAGCTGAAAAAAGGTGAGGATTTGACCTGTGGGTTCTGTGATTTTGTCATTTTAAATCTGAAGCCTGCAGTGCACTATAGAAGCTTGAATTGACGCACGTATACCAAAGCTTTTAGTGCATTTTGGCCAACAGGCTACGATTAAAACTAAAGCTGAATTACAGTGCAGATTTTTCTTTTTAGGAGTGAGTGATTTGAGCGAAGCGGGATGAAATCTGAGTTGAGCGTGGCGCGATAATGAGCGGAGCGGCCTGGAGCCAGGGGGTCAAACAGCTCCTTGACCCAGGAGCCGAAATTCTCTCTGCTCCACTCTGCTCACGTGCTCCGGTAACTGCAAACACAGCCAACATTGGCTTCTTTTCTGCTGAAAAAAATACATTTTTTATTTCTAAGACTTTCCATTATTGCCACTGTACAAATATGGACAACGCATCTCCATGTTGATGTTTTAGTTTAGTCCATGCCCCATCTGCTAACCTGGAGGGGGCAGGATTTATGACCTATACTGCAGCCAGCCACTAGGGGGAGATCAAGTCTTTTGCTGTCATGTTTCTGTAAAAGATGGTGCCAAAGAGAAAGGCAGCCGTATCCGAAATTGAGTTCATGGGTAGCGTGAACCTTTTAAGGGCTTGGTTATGATACAGATAACTTTAAAGGAAAGCGATAATGCTGACAACACAGTATTCTTTTTTTTTTTAATCCTGTGAAAAAAGCAAAACCAACGATGAACAGATCCTAATAATAATCCTAGTGTTGTGTATATCCAAAGCCTACTGTATCTTATTCCTTTGAAACAACCCCAAAATCCTGCACATTGTCAATAACTTGCAACAGTTATGGTCCCCAGACCTTGATAAAAGTCTAAGGATGGAAATGTTGTTAAAAGTTATGATAAAATGCATCTGTCCCCTAAACAAACATCAGTGAACCACACTGTTGCACTGCTTAACATGTTCCTTCATTGCCTTGAAGTCCTGATTCAATCCCATAAACACCATCCTGCTGCTAAATAAACATGAAGTGCCTCATGTCCATTAATCCAAAATTAAATGTACTATTTACATCTGTTTTAGTTACATTTCCTAAAATCCACAGAATCCAGCTGTATAGCTCATATGCTCATATCCCTGTTTGGGATATTGCGCCTGATGAAGAGAATGATTTACAGTAGCCTACTTGAGTAAATAAACTCATGTGTTTCCTGAGGCCAAACAGTCTCCAGGATAAGGAAGCTTTTAAAGAAATATAACACCTATCTGGCATCTTTTAACACAAGTAGACTGAAAGACAGGCAGCAGGAGGACCGCAGTCAGGTTGTTCTCAGACAGAGACCCTGTGATCAGGGCTGCTGTTCCCTCAGTGCTTGTTTAAAGCTCTTCTGTTGCCAGGGCTTTTCTGAGCTGAGAAAATAAATAAATAAATAAATAAAACATACCACTGAAAAAAACGTGTCCAAATATGTGCCTCCACTTCCTGTCCAACCAGACCACATGAGGCTGGACTATGATAAGCTCCAAGTCTCTGTTTATTGCAGGGGAAGGCTGAGGGAAGTATCAGTTCAGTTCAGTTTGGGATTCAGGGACAGTGTTGTTTTTCCCCTTTTTCATGCATTTGAAATAAATTCATTATTCTACAGAGTGTATATACAGAGCGTATCTATGTTAAGGGAACGGGAAAGCGTGGAACTTGTGGACTGCAGACACGTCTAAAAACACTACAGTTCAGCCTAACATTCACCATTTTCATACAGCATGTAAGGAATGTCACTGAAGGTCAAGGGCGTGTCTTAAAAAAATGTATTCTGAAAGTAGGTGGTGGAACGATCCAGAACATGAAGCATGGTGCAGCAATGCACCATTCACAATGTGGCTGCTCCTGACTCATTTCTATTTCTAAATCCAGTGAAAACTCGAGGAATGCACTCAGTAGAGTGCAGATCCCAGCAAAGTGAAAGATGGTGAAGCACCTACTGCAATGTCACCACAACTGTCAGCAACCATCTGCCAGATTAACAGACTGCAGATGGGAAAGATTAACATTTCACTTGTTTTGCACCAAGTGTTTAAAATAAAGATGCACAATATTGGGTTTTTTAACTAATATCTGATATTTTGCTATTTATTTTGGCCGATCACTGATGCCAATATATGAACCTGTTTTTTTTTTCCAGTCAGTCTCTATTGTAGTGGAATCAACATATTATAATGCATGATGGTCAATTAAATTTATAGAGTTGAAGGAATGTGATTTGGCTCCTCTTTGCATAACCAGCACTAAGCAGACAGCAACTTTGCTGTCTGCTTCTGAAACTTCAGAAAACCACCACATCACAGACATACTTGTGTTGCTTGTGCGTAATTATCATCTTCTCAGCCTGTCATATCTGCAAAAATGTGAATTTTGGGCCAATACTGATACTTCATTTTAATGCCTTTATTAGTTGATACTGATGACTCACTTGTATCACTTGTATGCCTCTTTTAGCTATTGCTATAAATATACTTGCCAACTTTGAGACTTCTAGTTTGAAACAAAAACAAACAAAAAAAAGCGTTTCAGAGGGTTTGTTTCCTACATTTTGGTGACTTTTAAAGAATGAAAATAACAATGCAACAGCATTTTTTGTTAAATACATTTTACCTTTAATTCTTGAGAAAAAATGCACAATAGGTTGTGTGAACTTGCATAAATCCCTGTCATAAACTAATATTCATCACTTTTCTTTCATTCATTTATTTTTTTTGCTCTGCCCTAAAAGAAAATTGACATGACAGATTTTACAAAATGTATGACAGTTTCCTGAAGATATGGAAATTCTTGTTTCCAGAGTCTGTTTTGGTGTGTTTGTATTCTTTTCTGTGTGGAAATGGCAGATTTAGGAGTCACAGGGTTTCTACACACTGTGCCAGAAACAGGTTGTGATAATGAAAAGAGATAAAAGTTGGGGAAATTTGTCACTTGAGGGTTGGTAAGTATGATTATATGCAAGTAACCTCTGTGACCTTATACATTTTATCTTATCACCATTCTGTGTGGAACTGAGTACAGCTTATTTATTTCTGGGCAAACTGTCTTATCTTTTCATGTCTGACCTCATGTTTCTTGGCGAGCTGTGTGAGAGGATGTGGTCAGAAGACAGGAGGCAGTAGTTTGACTATTCAGATCCAGGCCAAGAGAACACTTCAGCAGTCAGTTCAACTGAGCAGCTTTTCTTAACTATGTAATTGTGACATTTTTCCTTCAGAGGGCAGTATTGCCTAACTAAAAGTCAGTGAAGCACCTATAGTTGCTTTCAAAAGTCTTTTAATTACCCTTCCATTATTTTTTACTTTAAAAATGCATGAACTTTGAAAGAAACAAAAGAGAAAAAAGGCAAACTATATATACTATATAAAACTATATAATTGCTTGCTTGTGTACGCTTTTATGACCACATTGGCTTGACTACAGCGACAAACTGTTCACAGGTCTCTCCATAACATGTCAGTGCAAACTGTTAATTACAGCTGATAAAGAACACAGCTCACAACACTCCCTTTTAAAATCTCAGCACTTGCTAAGATTTTATTTCATTCCTTTAAACATGTTTATGGGTTTTCTTAGTTGATATAATGCTGAGATGTGTCCCTGGTAGATCCGTCTTTCTCACTCATTGAAAGCTAATTACATGTGCTGAAGCTGTTGTCTGTAGTGCAACAGACCTTTTTCACAGCAGCCATTTTGACATGAAATACTGTGTTAGATAAACACAGGTGTTACTAGTCACATTAATTAAGGCTCTGTAGCTAAATAGAGCAGAACAGGACCTTCATTAATGTCATTAGCAACACCTGTGTTTACCTACTGTCTCCTGTCAGAGGTGCTGCCATTCTGCCTCTCAGTTGAGGCAACTGTTGAGACCTTTTTAGCCTTGCCTGCATGTAGAACTTGTTTTCACTACTCAAGTTACTATATTCTGAATGTACACTGCTGATCAACATTAGGGGACTGCAACTGAACGTGGCTATGGTATGATAATCGCTTTATGTACAAATATATTCATATTTTCTTTAATTACTTTTTTATTTTGATTGACTGTGTTTGAAAGTTTATCTATAAATAAGTATAAAGGTCAATGTCATCTTTATTGTGAAAAAAAAAATCCAGCTGCTTCTCTTTTTGAGCTGCATTTTCAAATAACTGTTAAAAATGAATGTATTTTGAAATTATGTACTTGACAGTGTAAAATCCCTTTTTAATCCCTTTTATTTATTGCTGCTTCAACATTTCATTTGTAAATTATTTTTTAGAATTCTTCTTTTTATTGCCCATGAAAGTTTCACGTAATGCCTGGGCCTTCAACAAGGGGGTCCGGGACCCCTAGAGGGTCCTCAGAGTTACTGCAGCAGGTCCCCCAAATTATTGTTTGATCATTTTTGAACGTTTCTTTACTAGTTTTTCAAATATTAAAATATGTCTGAAAGAACACATTGACATAAACCCAACATAGCGAAGATAAATCAGGCTATTTGTAAAAAAAAGCCTTTAATTTACATAATACTGACAAAAGGCTACGCATGAATCCTAATAGTCCTCACAATCATGTGAGCTTAGCTAACATACTAAATTATTGTGGCACCTATCCATAACAGCAAACTAGGTATTATTGAAACACATTGGCCAATTAGCTGTATTCTTATCTCAAATGTACAGACACATTTGTGAGACACGATGGATCTTTTTGTAATTTCATGAGGAGGAGACTCTGGCATACCCTCCGCCTCAAAAATCAGTGCACAGAGTGAAGTTTGGACAGCTTACATTAGCCATGCTGCCAATTTAGCAGCTGCAGGTCAGTGTAAACAATTGAAGAACCTAAAATATTGAATGTAATATTATGTAAGAAGGGGTCCCTGACTGGGAAAAATCCTATGAACGCTCTTTCAGGTTGGAACAGGAACTCGGAAAGTTGGCAAAAGTTTTGGTACATGACTTGCCGAGTTGCTGTCTGTTAACGTCAGTTACACAGGATCATGATGGATAATTCACGTACTGAATATCAATCTTTTCCTAATATGTAATTGGGATATAGTATTAGGTTGTAACCATTAGTTGCTGTCCACTTAGAGTGATCTACATTAGGTAGAGAAGCTATTTATTAGCATTATTTTAGTGGTTTTAGGGAATGTACTAGTTAGCACCATCTTCTGTAAACTAATTTTCACAATGCATTGTGGGATACTAATAATTGTCACTAAACATTTGGACAGCACAATGAGGCAAACTCATTGTATAGAGGACTATTTGGCAAGGTTCCATATTGAGCGTTTAATAAAAAAAAATTGTAAACATTTATTTGTATTTTATTGTAGCCTACAATTAGTTATTAATTGATGAAATGCTTAGTGTATCCGTGACACCTGTGGTCCTCTACAGACCTACATCAGTTTTATTTAGTCTGCTGTAGGTTACAGTAAGTCCGCTGACAGTCGCACGATGGCAGCACTGTGCTAACCGTGCTTAGCTACTCTGCCTGAAATTAGGAGTAGAAGAAGAATGTAACGTAGGGAAAGAGCTTCAGTACTATCGCCGCGTCAGATGATTAGCTAATAGTAAAAACACTGTTAGACGACAGACAGTTCGCCTCTCTTTTCAGCAGTACGCAGCGGTGGAAGTTGTCAATAATGTATATTGGTCCGTTATTTCCACTTTGAAGCCTCTCTCGCAGCGCTGATAATGCTGAAAATGAAGCTACCGATGAAAACGGGCGAGGAAGGAGGCGACGAAACGGCCGAGGACGATTCATTGGATCAGTCGGAGCACCACCAACATATTCCCAGGGCTGTACCTCCCTCTGCGGTGTCGGACAGGCTGGATGAGTCGCCCAGACCGTATGTGCACCCATCGCAGCTGGACAAGGAGACTGTTTTTGAGTGGTTCGGCCTACATCTAAACCCCGCTAAGCGGATCGAGTTCATGTGCGGGCTGCTACATATGTGCCAACCCCTGGAGCTCCGCTTTTTGGGATCTTACTTAGAGGATCTCGCTAGAAAAGATTACCATGTTTTACGAGACTTCGAGTTTCGGGCAAATAGTCCGACCGATTTGGGAGTTTTAACAGACGTGATCGACCCGGTGGTTAGATCCAAACTCCTGGTCTGCCTGTCCCTCCTTGGGTCTGACAGCAGGGAATGTGCTGGAATACTCTTTCGGATACTGAGCCATGTAGACCCGGCCTTGTTCTACAAAAATTATGACTACTCCCATCCTCCATTCAGGGACCCTCACCACCACCATCACCACCCGCCGTGTCAGGACGGGAATGTGTACGGGCGGTCGGAGCAGAACTGCGGCTTCTCCACGAACGACACGGCGGCAGGACCTCTGGAGCAGTTGGCGCTGCTTTTTACCATGGCCTCTCTGCACCCAGCTCTGCATTTCCACCAACGGGAGACGGTCCGGGGGCAGCTGGACAAAATAGAGCTCGCCATAGAGGAGGAGAGGCGTCAAAGTCAGCTTAGTTTAAACGCCCAGTCAACGGTAATAATAAGCATTAAGTTAAGCCACGGTTGTGTCTAGATGGGAACCCTATATTTGAAATTCTCGCGAGATGTGTATGCCTTGTTTCTTAAATGTTCCTGTTGTACAAACTACTATATTTTTTATAATGTAACAACGCTGTGGTTAGGACCTGTGTAAATTAGGAATTCGGTTACTGTTCAGGAAAAATCATAGTTGGGATTAAATCAATCACTCTCGCGAGATCTTTCGCATGTCTGGGATTCCCATCTAGAAACCACCAAGCAACACTACCGTTAGTTATTATGAATTGCTAAGCTAGCTCAAAACTCGCTCAACTTCGTCTCGTGCTACCCGGAGGGAGTTTAAATTTAAAGGTTAGTTAAACACACAGGTGTAGCTAATTAGGTGATCATACGCAATGTTACATTAAATTACTGGTCGAGTATGACAAGAAATCGAGCGGAAACATCTCCTTTCTCTTATGAGCTGTCGTCCATTGGCAGGACCGCTAATGCTAACAGAGTTGGCGAAGCTAGCAGATATGAGCTAGCCTGTTAACCTGCCAGCAGATAAAGTTTGAACGGTGGTTTAAACCAGTTATTCGAGCCATGTTGAAATATGTGGGATATTGCTTTGACTCGTTTGCTTTGGTCCCATCATCTAACGTCCTGTTTGTTAGAGATGTGTATCTACACTAGGTACCATTACCTTTCTAGATACTGTGTACAGTGAAAGTCATTAACAAGCTTACTGGGTGCTTAGCTGTGCCCCTATTAAAGCTACATCAATGACATGCCAAGCGCCATTCTTAAAGGGACAGTTCACCCCAAAATCACATATTTCCTCTGGTCTGTACTGCTGTTTATCTATCCAGGGGTCTGCAACCTTTTACGATAAAAACGCAGTGTGCTGCAATAGATTTATGACTTTTTAGCCCAGCTAAAATGCTTATGTTATGAAATAAACTTTTAAAAGTCCTGTCGATCTTTAGTTGAGATAATTTTCTATTCTTTTTTTAGATTAACTAAAAAAAGAAAAAAGAAAAAAGAATTTCAAAATGTAGTCACAGTGAACTGTGAACCTAGTTTGTCATTCTGGTGCCTGAAAGTTGAATGGTTTTAATTTTAAATATTAAAATTTTAACCATCATTCACTTTCACTTGAATGTATTTACTCTATATTTTTTAAATACAATATTTTGGGCTTTCTAAATCTCAAAGATTGAAGTTTATTCTTAAGAAGAAAAGTAAATGATTTCAACAAGAAATTAGTAGTTGGTAAAACTTAACAGAGCTTTAGTATGTTGGCTTGAAATTTTGAGTTGTCTTACTTTTTCATAGATCTACAACAATGAAAATGTAAAAATAAATGATTATTTATTTCCATATGACTTTTTGCCAAAGTCACAGGGAGCCACTGGTGAGGGGCTAAAGAACCGCATGTGGCTCCGGATCCTCTGCTTTTTGACCCCCGAACTAGACTGTTCTGGTGTGAGTTGCCCTGTCTTGAATAATGGAAGTAAATGGTGCTTGGTTTGTGGTGCTTAAGGTGGGCAAAAATTATACTTGAAAAATTCCACACAAATACACAGACCTTTGTAAGTGAGTGGTGTGTGAGTAGTTTTGTGTATGAACTATTTTCTTTCAACAAAGAAAGACAGAAGAAAACAATTTCTGGAAAGAGTCATTGCTTTTGCAGTTGCATTACTTTTTTTTTTTCTTTTTTTGCGTTTTGAGCACCACAAGGTAAGTGTCAGACCTTTTTCATGACGACCATATTGATATGAAATAATAGGTTAAACACAGGTGTTACCGACGATATTCTAATTAAGGTCCCATTCCATTTTATGTAGCAGAGCCTTTTCTGTGAACTTACATACACAATAAGCAACATCCTGACTTTGTTTGACCTGAATGTAATGGGACTTCAAGTATCATTGGTAACACCTATGTTTGTACTACCTATTTATTTCAAAATAGCTGCTGTATAGAAGGTCTATTTACTTTATATTTTAGAGAAGGCAGAGATCTCTATGGCCAACATCTCCAAAATAAGGCAACTCACAAAAGAATCTAGATGGAGAAATAGCACTTAAGTGAAGCCAAGATTTATTTATATAGCCTGACATCACTTGGACTAAATGTGCTGTACACCCTCAAAATAGTAAGGTAAAACTCCCCCCAAACCTTGTTTAACAAGGGAAAAATTGAAGAAACCATTACAGGCCAGAGGGAAAATGTGTATTTTTGATTTTGGAGTGAACTGTTCCTTTATCTTACAATACTGTCTATTTATCCAACAGCCTGCACCTTCAGACTGTGTGTCCCAGCTGGTCTGTGCTGTTACTGCTGCTGCAGGAGCTTGATTAACTTGTTGCTTCTCAACTCTGCGTCATGACACCGTCTGCAGTTTTTCATTCCAACCAAACAAGACAGCAGCTGATTACGATAATTATTTCCTCATTTGCACTGCAGTAGAAGTTTTGAGTGAGAAGAATGTGCACCTGTTACCTTTCAGTTTCTTTTAGTAGTAACAGTAACAATGTTAACTGCCAAGTTTATCAGCAATGCTAATGCTGACTTAAATTAGCTTTTGCTTACGTTTCACACAGTTGTTTCTTATTTCATATCAGTATTCAGCATCAGAGCTGTTGATAAAAGCAAAAATCCAACAACATAATGAAATGGAGACATGCCTGGGAACTGGAGCAGATGTCTTAGATGGACTTTATTTACATAATGGGGGCGGCTATGCTTTTGAATTTGTACATGTCCTAGTGTTGGGCAAAACAAGGTTTCTCAATAGGACATGTACTAAGGCTTAGTTGGATATATTACTGAAATGCTATGCAGATTAAAGGGACACTTCACCCCCAAATCAAAAATACTTTTTTTGTGTGTTATTGATCCATCTAGATTTTTTGTTGTTGTGAGTTGCAGAGTTTTTGAGATATTATCTGCAGAGCTGTCTTCCTTCTCTCCTGTATAAATGGCACTTAGCCTTTGGTGCTCAAAGCAGCAAAGAAATACATGTGACAAATTCAAAACCAGCGTCTTTCTCTAACATTCATGACCCAGTTCTCAAGATAATCCACAGACCTTGTTGTGAGCAGTTTCATGTACAAACTACTTTCTTTCTAACACAAAAAAAAAAGTAGTTCCGGTAAAGTCTACAGCAGAAAGAACGTAGTCCTGACATGTAACAGCTCACAACAAGGTCTGTGGATTGTTTTGATCAACCACGTCATGATTTCTGGAAAGATATATTGCTGTTGAGTTTTGCAAATGTGTCTGTTTGTGCTTTGAGTACCATAGGACTAGTGGCATCTAGTATCAATATATTGGAGAGAAGGAGGAAGACATTTCTATGGCCGATATCTCCAAAACTCTGCTGCTTGCACCAAAACAGTATAGATGGCACTACAGGCCAGTGGAGAAGTGGAGAAGATTTTTGGGGGCTCTGCCTTTTACAATGGTATCCAGATAACTCTGTAAACCATCTTTGTGTAAAAGGCCCCTAGAGTCTGGGTTTAGTACTTGCAGGGATGCTGTTCAGTTACTGAAGCCAGAAAATCCAAATTAGTTCAAAGAGGGGGGAGCCTGGGTGGAACTAATGTGGTAAGAGCAAGTAGCAACCTCCAGGGCTGAGTGGTTATGTTTGGAGTTATGTTTGCTTGATTGGCATCTGTCAATCCAAAAATTCTGTCCTCTATATTCCAAAATTGCCACCAGGACATATAGTTGAAGAACTGGAATAAGCAATTGAAATCTTAAAGGTGCAGCAACCGATTCTGGAAAGAAATAGTTGATTGTTGAGTCTCATATGGATGTCAAATACCGATGCTATGGTGGTATTTGACAACCTGTGAATGAAACTGTCTGAGCTTTCTTTGATTTCGTATCTAATAGCTGTTTGAGGAAACTACATAAGGGACCTCAGTATTCAACAGTCGTGGTTGTTGCTGGGGAAAAAGTCTATTTCTACACAGTATTCCTCATCACTCAAGCACTTATTCTGTCTTTGTCTCTAACAGTCAATCTCTGCATTCCTCTATCAGGTTTGAATCGTTGTTGTTACCAGGTCTGCTTGGAATTAGGGCTATAGACTATCACAATATTTTTGACCAAATACCTTGTTATTGATATTGTAACACTATTGTAGGGATGACTATTGTGCCTTTCACAAAGTAACCATGAGATTTTGGATAAATAATCAAAAGTATGAGGATATTAGGGCTGTATGATATGGTTGAAAAAAAAGTCACATCGTGATTATGTTGACTGAAATTATTGCGATACCATTAGTGGGAATGGTAATTTCTGTGTCATAGTTTTCGTTGTCACTGACAAAAAAAACAACTATTAAAATAATGATGATGTGATATTTGTTGGGGTCTGTGCTAAAGAAACATTTTTCTTCCATCTTGAGAACAAGATTCTTAGGCCAAGGCATCTCTGCGGCATTACAGTGCTGTTTCTTCTCACATTTTTCCTTGATCAAATAATTGTGATTTGGCTCTGCTTCTGCAATTTGGACATTGCACTTGGCGACATTGCGATTTTGATTATTTTGAGATTAATTGTGCAGCCCTAGTGGATGTAATGATTTAGTAGGTAAAGAGAAATAATAGAACAGCTGGAACAGTCTGGAAAGTTAAGAAAACTACATCACATATACCAGAGACAAATATTTTTAAGCACTGTTCCCACTGGCCACCAAGCCCCTAAATTTGGTGTCCCAAATGTAAACTTACATAAAACAATACAGAAAAGGCAATTTAACGCAACTTAACACATCCTTCCTTAACTGTGACACTCGTGTTGTCCATTTTCCCGTGAATTGGGATGTGATATATGTTGAAGCCACTGATTCTGATGTAAAAACGAACTAGACTTCTCGGCAAGTTGAGGAAACTGGCAGCTATTTGTTCCCTAGCATATTGATAGCTAGCCAGCGGTGAGTACAAGTCCTGGCAAATGGCCGCCGGCCCTGAGCCCTGGTTCTGCTGGAGCTTTCTGTTGGTTAAAGGATAGTTGTTCCTTGCCACTGTTGCTGAGTGCTTGCTCATGACAGGGATTGTTGGTTCTCAGTAAATAATATTATGGTGCAGTTTAGACCTGCTGGAAAAGTGCCCTAAGATAACCTCTGTGATTTGGCACTATATAAATAAAATTGACTTGCCCTGACTAGTGCTTGTTTTCTGTAGAATGTTGAACTAAAAGACATGAATGATTCAAGATGTTTGTGGAACTGTAAAGTTGTGTTTGCAGACTGGGGATAAAACTTGGTGGCCACAGGAGGCCACTTACATGGAATATTTGGTGTGCACAGAGCAACTTTTTGTAGTCATGGACCACTGGGCCATGATTAATGTTGAACCATGTATAATAGTGAAATATTGCCCAGCCCTACTTAGAATGAAACCCGCCAGTCTGTTGAAACATGGGATGAAATCAAGAGCATTTAGTTCCTGTACAGTATGTCTTGGAGGCATGGATGGATTATTGACTGAGCTCAGGGTTTCTCCCTGGAAATTGTTGAACAAAGGTGGTAAGAGATTTCTGTTGATTGACTGATTTATTCAGTATGTACACTCATACATGGAAAAATCACTTCCCTAATCTGAAGTCATGTTAGGAATGTAAAGCTGCTCTGCAGCCGACTCTCAAGTGTCAGAGCTTCACAGCAGCACACGAAAACCCCCTCACCCCTCTGGGTCTTGTTGTGTAAGTCTCTTTGAGCCTAAGCCACACATGTTGTACATGTGGTAGTTTACAGTAGGGGTGATTGACTTAATTAAGCAATGATTGGAAATGAATTGCCTGTATCTATTATAACTCTGTTGTCAGGTGATGATTAAAAGTGGTTAAATGTCAGCTTTGGTGCCAGACAAATTACCTCTTTGTTTAATGCTGACTGATCACAGAGAGCGTACCTTTAAGCAGACATCCAGTTGGTTGATCACTCTGTGAGGCTGTCTCTGTTCTGGATGAATCCAGGAGGTTGACATCATTGTGAGTCAGGGCCTGGCCTGGTGAAGATGCACTGCTCTTAATAAAATCACACATGCCATTTTTAGTCTCTGGACTGTGGCACTGTCGAACGTGGTAAAAGACAGAGGGAAGAGAACAGTGAGTGAGCGGATCATTAGGAACAAACAGTGGTTCCTGGTGTGTCTTTGTGTTTACATAATGTCTGTTTCATCCCCTTTGATTGTCAGGCAGCTGTTTTTGTTGCCTTGGATGGTGTAGCTCGGCTGTTGTCTGTTTTGAATAGATCCTTTCATATTTGTATTAGCTACATGTAGTATTTTGTTTGCTGTTTACTGTTTCTGGCTTTCGAAGTGGGTTTGTGTTGATATAAGTATCAAGACTGTAATTCATCAGAGGTTAGTATGTTTGCTTTTCCTTATTTAATCTGTGCATGCCAGCACTAAGTGTTATCACAGAGACATGTACAGTAAGGAATTGGCCTAGTATCTTAGTATTTCCATCCCTAAAAAACACTACTTACAATCAGTTCTGGGAAAAACAAAAAAAACCCCACCCCTGACATGCACAATCCAACTTTGCACTGTGCTCAAGCAGCTCAAATTTGCACTGACCTCCCTAAAGGGAGCTTTGTTATTAAACACATAAATCAACTTAAACATTATGTCTTAAATGCAACTGGTATAATTCTGCAAAACACGAAG
This sequence comes from Lutjanus campechanus, assembly GCA_027495735.1. Classification (NCBI taxonomy): domain Eukaryota; kingdom Metazoa; phylum Chordata; class Actinopteri; order Lutjaniformes; family Lutjanidae; genus Lutjanus; species Lutjanus campechanus. The sequence goes on from JAJHUR010087040.1 coordinate 17,772, forward strand.
GGACAGAGCTCAATAATAAGATTTGCCTGCCTGACCAGGGCAAGTAAAATGCTATGTTGGGCAAGTAAATCTGTAACTCACTTGCCAGACTGGGCAAGTGGTAAAAAAAAAAAGTTAAACTATTAATGTGTTTTGATAATCAACTAACCGTTAGTTGTTTTTCATAATGCAAAAATGGCAGAAAAATATGGAGATTTCCAAGTTTTTTCAGTTTATTATCATATTAAACTGAATATCTGTGAGTTTTGACTGAAAATGAGACATGTAGAGACATCATCTTTGCATTGAAAAACTGGGATGGACTTTTTCACTATTTTCTGATATTTAATAGGTCACTGCAGCCCTAGATTAAACATAACTTAAGTCTTTGTTGTTATCTTTGGGCAAGTAGGCTTCTGACCCACTTGTTTGACCTGGGTAAGTGGGGAAAAAAAACATTAACGTTGAACCCTGAGGGATGATGCATTTTGGTAGTGTGCTTTATTAATGTGTTATTAATGGTCACAATTGTAACGGAGGAGCATGAGCCAGTTATTAACTCAGTGTTTGTTTGTTCTCCAGGAGCTGACGGGTCAGAAAGCGGATTACCTGCCTTCCCCGGCAAGTTTGGGAGAATGTGCTGCCTCCCATCCTCCCTGCCAGAGTCGACGCTCCAGCCGCTGGGCAGCACAAAGAGAAGGTGAATGGAACAACACTTTATATATCTATTAGACATATACATGATTATTGTTATTAATTTGCTGCAGGGACAACAGAAAACATTTCATGATGTACTCTGCGCAAACATTGTGTGTGGGACACAAACCTCAACACAAATAAGCAGAGTTCCTCCATAAACAGGAGCATTTGTCACTAAACCTAGAATGTAATATTTATTTGTCATTTATTTAATTTACCCATTTAATTGGCCTTTTAATTATTTTTTTTAACACTCCTTTTGTGTAGGCAGTTGGTACAGCAGCATATACTGTCAACACCCCCCCCCCCCTTTTTTTCTTTTTTTTTTGTATCTCCTTTATAACTCACAAGCTGTACATTGTTTGGGCACAGAAAGTACTGCTTGATTCATAGTAAGTGCTATAATAACCCTAATAATTGCATAGGCTTTCAGTGGACACATACTGTAGTAGTAAGTGTTTGTGAGTCGATGTTTGTAATAGCCTCATTACTCTTGTTCTGCTGAACTTGTTGGAGTCATAATAGTTTATTGCTGGTCTCTGTTGTTGCAGCGGTGCATATAGAGGGAATTGTGCTCAGGGGCATCTCTCGGACCAGAATAGACAAGGAGTACAACTTTGAGGTAGGTAACAACACTGCATACACACACACACTCACACACACTGCTCTGCTTCAGGCCAAGATGTCTGGTGGAAGTGTTCTTTCAGAATGGTACTTGTTTGTCTGTATCAGGCTTTTGCAGTCACTTCCGGAATTCCCCCTGCAGTTGTTTAGCTTGGCTCGATAGCGGTATTGGCGCCATTCTGTTGTTTGTTTTTGCAAATTGCTTCATTTATGATAAATGAAGTAATTTGGTGCAGTAACTTGTAAGGGTACTGTTATCTGTTGATCTCACTTCTCTGGCCAGTGGGCAACTTTATGGTCTGAGCAAGCTAACTGCTGGGTGAATTCCTCCAGTTTGACTGTTTATTTTTCACATCCAGCTAAATCCTTATCTTCAGGGTATGTCTGTTAAGTAAATGTACATTCAGCAGCGACACAAGGGCACACTGTTTAGAGGGTTACAGATTTTCACAAAAATCTGTATGAAAAAACAGTTATCTTAAAAAGAAGAACATTCACACAGTTTCTCTGGACTGTCCCTCAATATTACAACATCAGTCTAACATTGTCCCTACCTGTGATCGCTGCATTAGCTGCTTAACATGCTAGCAGTGAGTTCAGCAGGTTAACTTACTAAATAAACCCTAAAACAACATGAAACATGGCAAAATTTAGAGCTTCCAAATTAAAGTTCAGAATCTAGTCACAGACAGCTGGTATTGATCCTTCTTCAGCCTGAACTGTTACTGGCCTTCGTATAGATTGCTGAACTTTTTGAATCCTGCATCATGTATTGAAGTGTGAAACAAGAAGGAAACAGCAGTTGATGCCATTGCCTGCCGTCCCATGAGTTTGGCTTGTCAGTAGTGCCGTATTTGAAAATTGCAACAGCTCTATGTCTGTGTAATCTTCAGTAATACTATAAACAGTCAGTCAGTGTAGTTACTTGTGGTGTTTCCTTTATTTACCTTGCTGCACACGCACACACACACACACACACACACACACACACGTTCTGCTCTACACTCCTTCCTGCATGTGTGCTCTCATCTTTGGGGGTTGCCCAATTCACTGTATTTGAAGATGCTACAAACAGTCAGTTTGATAGTCGAGTGTAGCAGGAATAGCTTAGTGATGAATCAATAAACTAGACTGAAAAGTAGCTCACTTCAGTGGCTTTTAACATGGCTCTGTGGCACAGAGAGGGAGGGAGACAGTAGTATTGCCAACGTGGTCTCTTTTAGCCCGAAAAACATGTTCCAACCTACAATCCGGGCTGCAGCTGATGTTTATTTTCATTATTGATTAATCTATCAATCATTTTCTCAATTAATCGATAAGTTGTTTGGTCCATAAAATGTAAAAAAAAAAAAGAAGTGAATATCATTGTTTCCCATATTCTGAAGTGACATCCTCAAATGTCTTGTTTTATCCTCAAGTAGGGCTGCAAATGACAATTATTTTCATTGTTAATTAATCTGTTTATCTCCTCTCAATTAATCTATTAGTTGTTTTGTTCACAACCCAAAGATATTCCGTTTACTGTCATAGAGGACTAGAGAAACTAGAAGTCACATTCACATTTGGACTTTTTTAAATTAAAGTTGGCGATTAATTTAATAGTTCACAACTAATCGACTCATTGTTGCAGCTCTAACGACTACATACATTAAGACAGCTGTAAACAGATGTACAGTGTTCTAAATATGTTATTTATATGTTATAAATATATAAATATTCAAGTACCATACTTGCTTCTGACCTAGCCTTTTTTTTAAATTGATGCTATTGGTTAGTTTTAACTATCTGAACAAAGCGTGTGGTATTTGATTTTTTGTTTTATTATTTATTTAGGCAACAACTTCTGCTGTTGTCTTCTCACAGAATCATTATCAGGTCAACCTATATCACAGATTTGCTTATTCACTATCCACAAGCATCAGTTAACAGCTCTGCTGTCATTTCTGAAAGGTGTGTGCTACTCTTGTTCTCTGGCATCACTTCGTCCCTGTGGTGCATTGTGCTGGTTACACTGGTGCCAGCCTGGAAGTGAGGCTTTCTTACCTCCAGCATGGTGACCTTTGTGGTTAGGTCAAGCAGGATCTTGTAGCAGCCTAATTGGGCTGGAGCATGCAGGAGAAATGCAGGTTCTACATGTGTCCGTACTGTTACAGGCGCGGTTTTCTTTAATTATTTCCCTTTTTTTCTGCACCACTTGGCCATTACACTCAGCTAATCCCAGACTCCAATTCCACAGCGAGTCCATGTAGTGCCAAGCTGGTGGTAGCTCATCACTGCTGATGAGCTTGTCCCTTCAAAAATGAATGGTTTACAAACACAGATTCACAGTAACAAATGGAAGTATTTAGTGCTGATTTCCAGAAATAAAATGCAGTAAGACAGATGGAGAGGAGAGACGAAGTCCTGTTGGCTTCACTGAGCTTCCACAGTGAAGCCAGAAGCACTCACAACAGTGAGCCATTCTCACTCTCCATCTGTTTATACTGGACCAAAGCACTGATGCACACACGCAAACACACAACACAGACACACACATACATGCTAACACATGCACCAATGAGCTAAATACTCATGAAAATGAACCATTTTCATCATGTAGCATAATTAATTTACTTATAGACGTGAATACTGTTCATTAGTCCTAGAAGCTAAATTAGGCTCCTGGGAAGGAATTAATGTTTTCTGTAGTATTTTTATGTCCATTAAAGAGCTAATTCAGATTATTTGAAGTGGGATTGTATGAGGTATCCATTAGTCGGCGTTTTACCTTCAGTAGATGACAGTTGACATGCGCCTGGTTTGGAGTGGAGTGGAGTACCAGAACGGATGTAAAATTTTAGCCACCTAATAAAAATCTCTGCACGATATTTAGAATATTTTTACCACTTACCTTGACAGGGAATTGTTTCAATTGTTGGATGCAAATAAAATTAATTATAGAGTGTGGTCTAGACCTATTCTATATGTAAAGCGTCGTGAGACAGCTTTGTTGTGTATTGGCGCTATATAAATAAAATTGACTTGACTTGACTTTTCTGATGGCAAACTGCTGTCACATAAGCCAAATATCACTCTCCTTCCCTCAACCAGACTCCAGTGGCAAAATTAGTCATTTTACCTCGCAGAACATGGGAGTTTCTAATCCGGTCTGGTAGTTTCCTTCTGTTGGTCTATGACCTTGGTGAATCCGATGTCACACATTAATACAAACAAACTAACAGATTGAGGCAGCGGCAGACCAGCAATTCAAGTGTTTGGTGAGGTAAAGGTGCTGTTTTTACTTAAAGAGTTGGGCTGCTTTGGAGAGAGCAATATTTGGCTTATATAACAGCAGTTTACTGTCAGTAAAGACTATCAGGGTAAGATAATACAGACACTAAAACGGATACTGATTTTTTTTTTTGTTTTTTTTTTGTTGTTTTTTTTGGTGCACCTTTTTTACATTTGTTTGATAGGTAGATTTATTTGGACATAATATTAACTTGAATGTGAAGGCTACCACTTATCCACAAATATAGTAGTCATTATTGACAATCTTAAGAAATGTTTCGTTGCACTACACATGCTTCAGATTTATCACCTGTTTCAGCTGTACATATGATAAGAGCAGCTTTGTCTCGGCTTAGGTGCCCCTTCACCCGATTTTTCATGTCTCTGACATATTGTACAGAAATAGACATTAAAACTATAGTGAAAGGTGTCATGATGCTGGTTGTGATGTTTGAATGACTGTCAGCCGATCACTTTTACTTGCTGCGTAAGATAACAGCGGCAATGGTAATGCATGGGGTCTGATTATTTTCCATATTGTGCTATTTGTTTGGCAGGTGTGAGTGCTAATGTGTCAGGCCTCCTCTAAATTATTTTCCAAATTGTCAATGGGGAACATGAAAAATATAACAATTTCTGTCAGAAGTTGTTTTTTTACTGTTCCTCCCCTTTATTAATGTATTCCTAAGGCTCATACAGTTACTCGTGACTATGACTAACTCATGAGCTCATACAGCTCAGAAAAGATCTCCCTGTGTGTCAGGAATGGTGTGTGGTCTCCTCTACAGGTTGATCTGACATGTCTGTGGTTGTTCTGTAGCTTTTGTTTACAGTTGACTTTTTTTTTTTTGTTGTAATTTTGTTGTTTTAAAGATAGAAAGCAGATGAACAAATCTGTGAAGTCCAGCTTTTATAGTCCTAATCATCACATAGCCTCAGTGCATGTGGCTTCTGACTGGGTGTAACAAATGTCACACATGATTATAGAGACAGATGAGAAGGGATGCATGTGTTTGTATAGACTTAGCAGGTCTTGCCCTTACTTTTTCCTCTTAACTTTTTCCCATGGAATTTACTTTGTTTTGTTAGTGGCTTTATTTCCACTGCATGGTACAAATGAACTCCATTCAATCATTTTACCTTTGGCAAAAGTTGTGGACAGTACCTGGTACCTGGTGGAGTGAAAACACTACAGACCACTGACTGGTCAGAGAGAATCACCTTACTTCTTACTGTGACATGTCCTTTCTTACTGTTGTCAGATTTGTCATTATAATGTGTAGTGATGGAGAATGTCCTCTGTTGTGTTTCAGGTGAAGTGGTCAGACTCTTCTTCGAGTAGCGTGACCAAAACCCATCTGGAACTGGAGAATTTCCTTCTTAAGGTACTCTCTTTTGCTGAAGTCATTGATTTTTCACCCTTCTAATAATTGTGAAATAGCTGAAGAAATATTTAAAATTCAACTCATTAAAAAAAAATTCATTTTAATATTTTTATTGAATGCCATTTTTTCAAAAGAATGTTTTTATTTCAGTGACAGTGATGTTGTCGCCCTCTCACCTTTCAGTCAGTCACCTGCTCCACATTTACTGTAGCTTGTTTGAACTGAATCCTAAATGACAATTTTACATTTATATTTGGAAGTATTGAATTATAGCTAAATCACAGTTGAATTTATGGTTTGTGATACCTGTAAGGATGAGTGTATCAGCACCATGGACAGTGTCATAACAGTGCCAGACGTGTTAGGCCTTTCTCACACAACATGTTTCAGCATGTCACAGTCAAAACATGAACAGTCTTATTAAGAACACATGACACAGAGACTTAGAGATAGATTTTTTAAATTTTTTAAATTTATTTTTTTTATGAGAGCTGTTCTGTTTCTTTGCATCTATTTGTTAAATCCTGGAACCAAGACACAGAAAGTGGCAACAGAAGGGGAGTGTGCCGGAAATTTAAGATGTTTAGGTAGTCAAAGAACAAGATATCAAGAAATGGAGATGTACTTGAACAAAAGCAAAACATGTTTCTCAGCTTTATTCCTCCTCTGCAGTGTTTTAGGTACAGTACCCATTCACTAGACAGTCTTGTTTGTTTTTTTTATTCTAGCTTGTTTTCAATAATAATAATTTTGACAGCCCAGCCACACATAAATAAACAGATTTATTTCTATTCATCACATCACACAATTTAAGGTACAGTTTACCCACTATGAACTCTGATTATAAACTGATTGACTCAAGTCTAGAAGCCAATTCTCAGGATAAGGCTAGATATACCAATAAATTCTTTAGGTAAAATTTCATTCAAGACCACTGAAGCTGCATTGCATTCGATGCCAACTTTGACAAATTTAAACACAAAGTATGTACTTCTGCTTCTTACCTGTGTAGTTTTAAGATGATGATGATGATGATGATATTCGTTGGTGGATCCTACCTTTTGTTCACCTCCCCCCTCTCTCTCTGCAGCTTCCTAAAGATCAGTGTACGGAGTCTTTTGAGAAGAGTATCCTGAGGCTTCTGAACCAGGGGGACCACAGTGAGAGCAGGGATGTGGAGAAGAACCTCAGGTATGTCACATTTTGCCCAGATATACGCCTCATGTTTCAAGTAATGGAAATATTGCAAGACTGTTACCGCAATAATTTCAGATTACTGATCACTGATGTGCTTTAGTGAGATTCAGTCGCTGTCATCCTGCTGTGTTGAACATGGTTCATTTCTATGCAGAGTTCAGATAAATCACATTTTGGCTCCATCAGTCAAACATGATGGACTTGTCTGGACTGGATGCTGTTGTTTGTTTGTTCAGATCACATGAAAACATTGCAAACTGCAGCCTTGACCAAGGGCAAACCGCAGTCCTGACTGTGGTCATTTTATTCTGTTATTCTGAGTGCTGCGGGGATAAGAGGTCAACATCTGTCTCCTTTTACCAGAAAACTCTCTCTTTTGGGGGGGGTCATTTCCTGTATGTAATAAATCTGGAATACATTCTTACTCCGTACCGTGCAGCAGTTCGCTTAGGAGACAACTGAGACCTCAGTTGAAGCAGTCAGTAGGGTCTGAATGGCATCATTGTCACCTAGAAGACCCTAAACTAAAGCAGTAAACTCCCTATGGATTTTCAGTAACCATTGCAGACACAGTGTGTTTGATGTCAATGAGCTATTTGTGGTTACACAACATCACTTATTATTGTTCAAGGACATCTGTAGCCAGTGAGTGAGTGTTGAGCAACAAAATCAGGTCAACCGCATCACTATTAGGGGGTAATCTTGCCAAAGTTTTGGTACTACAGCTTCTATAATGCTCTGGGAGATGCAGCTCACTTAAGAAGTCGTAAAATGTACTAAATTGACATTTACTAATAAAAAGCTTTAAGAGGTAGTGGGTGGTCTTAAATTCTGTTTTGGAAGGTCCTAAATATTAATTTATTTTTTTAATTTATTGACTGTATGTTATTTACCTGTTTCTTTAAAGGTACAGTTCAACCCAAAATCAAAAATACATACCTTTACCCAGCGTGTAGTGCTGTTTATCCATCTAGATTTTTTTTGCTGTAGAGATGTCTGTCTTCTCTCCAATGTAATAAAACTAAACTACATTTGTCTTGTGGTGTTAAAAGCACCAAAAATACATTTGAAAAAATTAAAATCAGTGACTCTTTTCCAAAAATCATGACCTGGTTACTCAAGATAATCCACACAGCTTATTGTGGGTATTTTCTATATTAACTATATTTTTCTTAATTAAGTGGTGATATTAAAAAGTCTTTACAAGTCTTACATTTACAGTGCTGATATATGTAGACACCATGTGTTATGTTGTGATGGATGAAGTTTGTTTTTTAGCCTATATTTGTTTTGGCAAAATGTCACCATTAAAAGATGCTGAACTGTCACTGGATTACTTTGATACTGAAGAAAACCTTAAAATGTGATGATTCTCATACAAGTTCTGAAGGTGTAAGGAGCATCTTTTTTCTATTCTGAGCAGATTTTTAAGGAAGTTTATTTTGCCCTGTGGACACCAAGTATTTTTTTAATACATAGTTTTTTCTGTGCGTTTGGGCTTTTCGTCTACACACAAACATTTTTGTAGGTCACTGAAAACTAAGCTTTTTGTAAACACCTGCCAAGGTGAAGATATTTAAAAACTCAGTTTTCAGTGCTGTCGTGTAGACAGAGAAACCAGAGTTTATGGCCTGTAACATCAGAATGTGTGCCGTTGGCTCCTTTGTTTGACGTCAGTGGGCATTGTTATCTCCATGGTTACCCTTCCTGTTTACATGAGGGGCTGCTTTGTGGAATGGCGAGAAAACTTGCTGTGTGACTGTTGTGCTGTTTCATTGATGTTGTTGATAATGGATTTGTTTTGATGTATATGATGGCATTAGTTATTTATCATTAGCTTCAACGGATACATTACTGTCTTTCTGTTAGCATATAGCGTTGCAGCTTTTTTAATTGATATTTTGACATGACAGCAAGACGTATGATACATCATAAATGTTCACCGTCCCTTCATTCAATGTAGTTCCAACATGAGACATAGCCGTGGACAAAACAGCTCTCCATTACAGAAAAAAACAAACACAAACCCCCCCCACAAAAACACAAAAATCCACTAGTTCATTATACCAGGTACCAGTACAAACTTAGTCAAACATACCCCATTACTCTGTGTGTAACTCTGTATATAACTCATTCAGATGTAGCCATTATGTAACCAGAATGGATGTAATATTGTCTACTGTATGTTTAGGAAGACACAAAAAGCTATTAAAAGTACAGTGATGGAAAAGAGACACAAAAACTCATGCTGCAGAGAATGTTTTAATATAAATAGCATGTTCCAGGATGATACCATGAACAGTAGTCATGTTCCCCTGCCTCGACATTACAATTTGCTTCCTGTTAACCTGGTATGTGCATGCCCAGTGTATGTGAGTTAAAATGGACAACATGACATTTTTTTCTGAACTGGTGTCAAAACGTCTGGACAGAGTTCATTTTGATTTTAAAATGCTGTTTTCAAGGATGTATGTATGGACAAGGCCTTTGTGATAAACATAATGACGTAGATAAAGTCTTATCTTCGGTGAGTGAATCTAAAAATATGTGTGTTCAGATTTGACTAAGTTATGACTCAGAGGAAAATGAGCAGGATTTTTAATGCAAATTGTGGCAATCAAGCACTGAGGGTTTTAAAGTACTGTAATCACCTCCATGAGCTGTGTGCCACAGTCACTGCTGCTGCTCCAACTGTTAAATAACTAACTTCCTGTTGTGCTCACAACAACAGCATACACATTTCCCTTTCACCTCATGTCTCTTCCTCATAGTTTAAAAACCTATGATTATCACCTTCTATTAGTCAATTAGCTGTGAACTGTCAAAGGAATCGGCAACTATTTTGATAATCGATTAATTGTTTTGAGTCTTTCTTTAAAGAGAAAAATCAGTGATTTCAGCTTCTTGAATGTGAATATTGTCTGGTTTCTTTACTCCTCGCTGACAGCAAACTAAATATCTTTGGGGTGTGGACAAAACAACACGTTTGAGGACGTCATTGTGGGCTTTGGGAATTGATTAATGAAAACTGATTAATATTTTTTATCATTTTATTGCACTGTTAAATTATTTTGATAAATGATTAATGGTTAAAGTGATTTTTTCATTAAAAATATTAGCCTCTTATATGTGGAGATTTCCTACTTTTCCTACTTCATTATCACATTGAACTGAATATTTTGGGGGTTTGGACTGACAAACAAGACACTGAAAGACATTTTTCACTATATTTTGTCATTTTATGCATGATGCAGCTCTAGATTAAACATGACAATTAGCTTTAGTCTTTGTAGGTATTTGATAACTGTTAATACCTAAAACCATTTTAATGGGGGCAAGCAAAAATTGACTTTGGGCAAGCAGATTTCTGACAGACTTGCCCGACTGGGACCCTGCAAACAACTAATGGATTACTTGAGAAAGTAATCATCAGATTAATTGAGAAGGAAAACAGTCATAGTTGCAGCCCAAAAATGCATCCTGACATTTCTTCAACCTGTTTTGCTTTTGTGCTCATAAAACACAGTCTCAGGCATGTGACACGGGACATTATATTGTGTGTGAGTGTGCGTGTGTGCATGCATGCGCGTCATTGTTGGAAGGATTTTCAACCTCTGACAAGGGGAGAGGCTGATTTTTAAATCCAAATACGCCCTTTATGCGATACACAAGTCATACATACACACACACACACACACACACACACACACCATGGTGTCCATCAGTTTCATTTAGTGGAAAGTGAAACCTATCTGCCTGAACTGGAGCTTTTCATCAGCACCACCCTGCTGCATTGCACTGAACTGAACTGTGCTGCTCTCCTCTCCTTTTATGGGTGTTGGCTTAACTGATTACCAGGGCTTTTTGCTTTATTTATTGTAGCTACACTATGTTGTTATAACCACAGTATGTAGGGCAACAGATGGTTGCAAAGGTTTGTTCTCATTAAGCACCAATTTGCATGTTTAGCACAAGTCTGTTGTTACAAATTGATTATTGAAAAACATGTACAAATCCATTGTTCACTGTGAATGTTGTTTTTTTTTTTGAAGTATGAAACTGCATTAATATGAAGTGATTCTCACAAAATTCCTTCCTCCACATAGATAGGGATACATGATATAGATTTTTTTCAGATGATATAACTTGCTTCTCAAGGCTGATACCAATAAGATAACGATCATTTCACATTTTTTGTATTTTATCTTATTTTTGTAGTTTATACACACCTGAGGGTAAGAAAGGCTCGGATATAGTGAACAAAAATGTATTATTCCACAGCTCTGACTGAACCAAATCTAACTGACATCACTATGACTCCTCAAATGTTCATTTACCTTAGCTAGGTTCATCAATTCAAGTTCATTATTTTGTATCCTGATATTTTCTTTTTTGATAGATACATATATATATATATATATGTGTGTGTATGTGTGTGTATATATATATATATATATATATATATATATATATATATATATATATATATATATATATATATATATATATATATATATATATATATCAAAAAAGAAAATATCAGGATACAAAATAATGATATAAATTTCCCATCGATAATTTATTCCTGGAAAAATATGTATGAACACAGTGATCCCTCAGATGTGGTTATCAAACAGGATATTTTAGTTATCAACAAATTTTATTGTCCTAAATGACATCAATGCACTGAAACAATAACCTTACACTGCTATTTTTAATAATTTTTAAATAAATACAAAAAAATTGAAAAAGCTGAATTAAGAAAAAGGATCATATCTACAAATAACAAACAAATATTAACTAAATATATTCAACTAAAAAGTAGTAAACACCAACAATATGTTCTATCCCAAAATAAAAGTTTTCATATCAGCATACTGGACAAAATATACACTGATACTGATATAGCTGTGCAGCGGATACAAAACCAAGTATATTTAAAAGAAATAATTGTAAAATTTTTCATTTTCATTTTCAAGTCTCAGTTGTACACATTTCAGTCAGATCCTTGTTTTGTAAACTTGTGTGTAAAAGGACAGATTTAGTTAAATCTATGGTGGCCACACTAATCCTAAAAATGCTTTGAAATGAGTGAATAATAGTCCAGACTGTGCAGTTTCCCAAGTGTCCAGGAAAAGGAACTTGACTTAGTATTTTGAAAAGGAACACATACATCAGTATGTGTAGAGTAGAATTTATATGTTATAATATGTTTTGCTCAGCTGCTCACCACAAATGTATTGTAGTTAATGTGTTGCCTCATGTAGTCGGCCTCCAGAGAAAAACACCATGACAGCCAAGTGTATCACTTATCCCATGTCTCTGTTTCCTCCCCCCTGTCCACCTGTAGGGAAAGGTTCCTGTCTGCTCCTCCAGTCTTCAGACAAACCAGAAAAGTGTGCAGCTTCTTCAACTGTGACTCCACTTACTCTACAAAACCTACATGCTGCAGATGTGAGTATCAGACTACAAGCAAATGTCCATGAAGTGGTAATCATAAAGAATAAATCATGCAATTTATTTTTTATATGTATCAAATCTTCTTTGACGCGGTGCCTTGAAAGTCAGCCCTTGGAATGGGTAACATTTAAACTGTCTGTCCTCTGCCAGCTGTCCTCCTCACTGATCTGACCTCACAAGGATACCATGTACTCATGTCCTTTGTTTCAGAATGTCCTGTTCTCTTCTTCTAGAGCAAGTCGATGAGTCAATGAGAGACGAGGAGAGGGTGGGAGAGGGTTGAGCTTGTCACCCCTTGTGCTCATGGGATGACATTTGTGTACGCGGAGCAGAAATGCTTCTTTGCGAGGAGGTTTTTTCACTCGCAGATACAGTTTTGTGCGTTCGTATCACGTGCACATGCTTGGTGTTTATGAGCACCAGTTTTGAGACTAATTATGCACCATAGAGGAGCCCCATATGTTACTCTTGATCAGTCTTCTTGCCGACACAACGACCCAAGTTAACTGTTAGAAACACAGTGACATTTGGTCAAAGCCAGAACACACATGGCATGTTGTTATTAGAAACAGACTGGTGTGGTCTGGACCCATTTAATTCATACAAGGCCAATGCTCTTTACTGTCATACAAGAAACAAGTTAGGAAAATACTTAATTTAAACCATTAGGTTTTATAGACTAGGAATATACTTGAAGTTGAATAGAGCCTACTCTTTGAAAAATGCTTGATTTTCAAAATAAGATGGTGTTTCTTTTACACAGTCCTGTCGTTTATATTTGTCATTTGTTTCTGTTGATTCGGTACTCTGGAAATTAACGGGTATCAAATAATCCTGATCAAAACATGCAATGAAACTCAATATGAACAGCTGGAAATTCTGATTGCATTTCAGAATCAGAATCCAGGTTTTCACATGAAGGAATTAACTGTGGTATGTTGGTGCATAAAAACATATAAGAAAAATGTAGATAAAGGTGAAAGTCAAGAAGCATAAATAGGAAAAAAGAAACCTGACAATAACATGAAAAAATAAATAAAATACAAAATGGACATTATTTAAATGACAGAACTGTATAGTTTGTGCAGGAATGCACAAAATATTGTTCGGGGAAATTCCAGATGTTCACAATATGAAGTATAGAAATATTTGTTATGAGATGTATTTTAGTTGAACAATTTCAGTAACAATTTAGATGAGATGATAAAGATTTTGAGTGAAGGCCTGGGCAATATAGCATGAAAACCTGTCACAATAGTGAAGTTTCATACTGTGGTTGCATTTTTTTCCTTAACTGATAGTTCAAAATGGTTACAATCAATTAATCATTAATGATTAATAGGATACATAACACTTTTTTCTCTTTTTCATTATAAGTTTGTTTCTTTATTCAACAAATGCCTCAGCAAGACAATGTTAGATAAGGTGCAGTCGCTGCCACTTGTAGACTATTGATTAATTGTTATTGAATGCATTTTTAATTTATTAAATTTAACACTGATCAATGATGAATCATTAACATCCCTAATTAAGAGAATGAGTTTTTTTGATAAATAGTCGGTAATGAGGATGTAATGACTAAGTGGGTAAAGGCAAATAATAGAACAGATAGAACTGTCTGTAAGCTCAGAAAATTACATCATTTACTGTCATACACTAAAAAAAACACTTATTCCACATCATGATATAACAATATCCAAAATCTAAGATGATATCTAGTTTCATGTCATGATACAATATTGATACATTGCCCAGCTTTATTTGAGAGTCTTCAAGACCTGTTAATGGTCTAAATAAAGTGAGTATTGTGGAGGAAAATCAGTTTTATGGTGATGAAGTGAAGAAAAATCTGACAACTGATGTTTGTATTCCAGCATCAAAATGTTTGGGATATTAAATGTAGAAACTTGAGGCTTTTACAGTGCATGCTGCCTGTAAGGCAGTTATTCTCAAACTGTGGGGCATAGAGTCACTGTGGGGGGTGGGGGTGGGCGTGGATGACCAAGGGAAAAATACTGAGCAAAATTAAGTTGAATGAATATGATGATAAAAAACAAGCAAGAGCTTTCTATCATGCTGATAGTTATTTCACTAAAAATCAACTTGGATCTTTTTTTTTATTATTGGCTTCTCCTATCAATGTAATAATATTATTATTATTAGAAATAAGTGTGGGATGTGAATTTTTAACTGAAGTGGGGCATGCCAGAGGTTTGAGAACCACTGCATTAAGGGAATAAAAATGCTTAATTTGTTGGAACTTTATTGATGGTATGTATGATTAGACTATTGCTGTCTTGCATTTTGTTTTGTTTGCATGTTTGCTGCACATCAAATCCAAAAGCAGACTCAAAATATCTACTGTTTGCTTTATTATGTTCTGGGGACAATCATAGAAACATAAATTAGAATAATTACTAACATCCAAAACCACATGCTACAAAGTTCAACTTTGATCCATTACATTTTGTCATTTTTATCATGTTTTATTATAAGAAACCCTTTAATTTGCTTAATCAAGTATTAATCTTAACTTCCAGCACATGACTCAGTATTTCTATTATTATTATGTCATGACTCTGAGCTGTAATCCAAAGTAATCATACCTATAGATTTGCCCCAGATGTCAAAGAATGAGGCACTGAATCAGAAATGGTGACTGCTGGGGAAACTTGTGCTGTCATTAATTTACAGCAACACATTTCACTGAGCCACTGTGTCCAAACTGTGATGACTGTCATCAGAAACAAAGTTCTCTTTCTTTTCACAGGCAACTGCCAGCTGGGGAAGACCTACCACCAGGGAGACTGTTCTGACGCCTCCAGTCAGGAGGAAGGTGAGAGGAAGTGAAACCATTCCACTCTTTTCCCACACTGATGATTCTGTGTGGAGAGTAGTAGTGGCAGGGAGAGAGCAGAGGACAAAGACATGCACAAGAGCATGTCTAATCAGTGAATGAGGCCTGATTGTGCAGACAGACAAAGCAAAGAACGTCCCACTAACCAGAGCTGCTGCGCTTGTAGCTGCTGGAGCTCCATAGTAAACATGAAAAGTTAACAAGCGTTTATTTTTGGGAGCCGTTTGGAAAGGCTGAGTGTGTTTCAAATCCTCATATTTCACGGCTATATTTGCCTCATCATGTGCTGGCCTGAGTTCAGCTCGAGCAGCAGTAACCACAGCTCCAGCCTGTTGAATACTTACATCAGAACTTTAAATGTTAGATGAGCTGGTATGTGTGTTAGATTAATGTTAGACTCATTGATGTTACACTGCTTTGAACAAGTGCTGCCCTTTAATCTCAAAGAAATTGTGCAATAGAAACATTATGCTGATTTCTTTTCATGTTTAAACAGAGTCAAAGCAGGGGACATGGAGGAAAGCTAAATAATAGAAATCAATTAGCAGCTTTTAATGTATGGAGATGTATGAATAGTTTGCACTGCTACCCAGTCATACTCATGTTGCAGAGTCAGAGAAAACAGAGAGATGAATCAAAAGCTTGAGACAAGGAAATGTGTGTGCGTTTAACTGGAAATATTACCAATAGTCACACTCCTTCCCGGGAATTTCAGACTAACTAACTAACTAAATATCTGTGGTTGCAGTTGTAGCGGGGGGAGGTCAGGGACATGTTTAGCTTTGTTTAGCACAAAGGGGGAAATGCCAGCATGGCCCCATTAGCCCACGTAGTTAAAAAAAAAAAAAAAAAAAAGGATTGTCAACACTCAACTTTATTAACTGGTCCAACATTTCCCCAAAAGGCCACTTTCAGAATAAAAGTGCTCTGGCAGCAGCTATAAAAACAGACTGGTGCCATGCTAATGGTAACAGACTGTTGCAGTTAAATTTCTGTCTTTTCCTGTTTATGTTCCCTTTAACATACAATAATAAGAAAGAGGACATCTTTGACATTTCTTTGTAGATAAACGTACCAGTGTTTTCCCTGCCTTTCTAACTTAAAGGTGGGCCACCTTTGTTGAAAATTCCAACAAAGTCACAAGGGCTTTTTTTTTTTAAGACCTTCATGCTGACTTTCCCATATTAATGAAAATTCTAATTTTTACTAAATTGGTGTCATGTAGAACACCTATAGTGATTGCTAATGTGTAATTCATTTATGTTATATAAATATTTGAATAGAAAATAACAGTATTTTTTTCAATAGCTTGTGACCCAGTGGCCACAAATCAATTCCATCATTATGGCTGTAACTAATAGTTACTTCCATAGTCAATTAATCAGTTGATTGTTTTCTTTATTATAGTTTTGTTTTAAAAAGTCAGAAAATGGTGAAAGTGATGATCAGCTTAGGATGATGCCCTTAAATCTTTTTGTTTAACTTACAACTCAAAGATATTCAGTTTACTCTCATAGAGGAGTAAAGAAACCAAAAATGTGCACACTTTCTTCTGTCAAATTGTGATTTTAATACTGAAGTGCACGGTCTAAACCCTGATTGCCACACGTTCCCCAGCCTTTGCCATCTTTGTCTAAAAAACTTCCAGGGAAAATCCTGTGTACAACCCCATTCCAAAAAAGGTCAGACACTGTGTAAAATGTAAATAAAAACAGAATCCAGTGATTTGCAAACCTAACCTATGTTCAGTTTTACAATACAAAGACTAAGGACCACAACTACCTAATTGCAAAACTGTGAAAAATGCTCGTCACAATTTCCCAGAGCCCAGTGTGATGTCTTAAAATGAGTTCTTGTGTCTAACCAACAGTCTAAAACCCAAAGTCTTTTAATTCACTGTCAAAAATGACAAAGAAAAGCTGCAAATCCTCACATTTAACAAGCTGGAAGCAGCAAATTTTCTTTCTCTCTACAAACAAGATATTTAATGTTCAAACTGATAAACATATTATTATTAATAATTCATAGTAATTGTATTAATATTAAAAAAAATCACTACATCGGTTCCTCACTTGGTTTTGAATGGACAGGAATCTGACAGAGCACGGTGGAGTATGTCCTGTCTAAAGGTTTCACTGGGCTTTAGATTCTAGTCACGGTTGAGCAATAACAGTTGGTACTTTATAAGAAAGATAATGATTCTGATATGATTGCTGTTTTTCTATATCCTTAAATATCTGTTCTGTATCTTCAAATTTGTCTCATACCTTTTTCACAGCAGCCATATTGAAACAGTCGAGTAAACACAGGTGTTGCCAACAATACCAATTAAGGTCTTGTTCTAGTCAAAATGGCCGCTGTGAAAACAGTCTTTTGTGCATCACAAAGTGATTCCCTGCCGATTATTTTCTTTGTTGTAGTGGGAAATTCTCTAAAAAAGGCTTTTGCATCACATTCTGTGTCTTGATTAACTGGGGGTGTGATGGAATTAATGGAGTTTTGTTCATCTGTTTCTCAGATATAGAGTCGTATGTTCAGGGACACAAGAAAAAGCACGGGACCAAGAGTCCATGTCAAGGGTAAGTACACTGATCTGTGTCTCTGAAATGTTTTTATCCACATGATCAAAGTAGCAGCAAATAATGATGCAGTATATTAGTATTTACAGAAAATAAAAGGAAATTAATAAGAATACAGGTAAATAAATTTACTTTCATCACCAACAGGACTTATTACACAGAAAACATAAACTGAGTAACGCACATACTAAAAGGACAACACATTCCTCTATTGTCCATCAGTCTCTCTAGTGCCAAAGGCTCCCAGGGCGACAGTCGGAGGGGGGTCCACGCTGCAGAGCTCAATGGACCAGCAGAGAGGAGGAAGAGCTGTACACTGAGGAGCAGCCAGGAGGCAGAGCAGGTGAGGACTGAACACAGCTGGTCAGCAGGAGGCTTAAGAAGGCCAGATGTCTTTCTGCCACTGCTTTAACTCTCAGCTTACTTTACTGGTCTTATTCTGAAATATTTGTTGAAAACAACTGAAACATCACTGATAATTCCAATATATTACACGCTCTGCGGGCTGATTCATTTCCAGCTGCTGATTCAAACTATTTATCAGATCAGCCAATATAACAGAACGTGCGTTAAAAAAAATAGCGTCAAAAGGAATTTGCGTTAATTTTGACAGCCCTAGCAAAAAACAAACATCACAATTTCTTCCTGCTAACCTGATTACTTCTTTATATCGCGGTAGGCCAGTATAGTCAAAATCTCTACCATTGGCCAAATTCATATCGTTTCTACCGTTATACTGTTTATACCGCCCACCCCTAATTGAACACATATGTGTTGTTTGAAGATAAGCGAAAACATCTGCTTAGAACAATATTGGTAGCGACTAGTTTCCAAATTGAAGGCAGTAGTCTCAGTGAAAATGAGAGAATCTGTTGTTCTGGTGGGTCCTGTGTAGGTGTTCTCTTAGGTCTGGTACACAAGAAGAGAAGGAATACTGTCAACAAGAAAATCAATCAGAAATGGTTGCACTTATATATAAACAAAACCAATTAAAGGAGAACAAGCTCGAAAATTAAAGAAAAATAACTAAATCATGTTTAGGTCCTGATTGTTGTAGGTGTGTTGGGATGTTTATTTTTCTGTCATGTATTAGCAGCAGCAGTAGCAGAGGTATGTAACAGTGTTGGTCCATCATTAACTCAACTGTACAGCTGAGCAGCAGCACAGTTCAGTTAAAGACAATTCCATGAACACCAGTTAATCATTACAGGTTGTAGTGTGTTGTGGTTGGTTGTGGTCTGTCACACTGCCACGTGAATGAGAGTACTCACTGCTAATCTCACTGATATAGGTCAAGACTGTGTGTGTGTGTGTGTGTGTGTGTGAGAGAGAGAGAGAGAGAGACAGCACTGCTGACGAAGCACATCCTCTCTCTCTCTCTCTCTCTCTGTCACAATAGAGATCTGACACTCTATAAATGCCTTTCTGTGCTGCTGCTGGACAGGGCTGCACCACATTTGTTTGTTGTTCTCAACTGATTCATCATCTTGGTCATTCTTTTTTGTAAAGGCAATAATTCTAGCAGGTTTTCAATGGGCCTGTTCTCAATTAGTCCATGAGTGAATCTCGCATTGTCAGCCTGCATCTCTGACACGTTCAACTCCAAAAGGACACCGTAAAACCCACTATCGACGCACCCTATTTTTTAATACTACATTATAAACAAATCAGTGTTCACATCATAAAATAAACAAAATAAACCTTGTAAAAGAACAGTAAAAAACTACCAACTTTGTCTTGCTAAATAAACTCATGTGCCACTGCCAAGAATGATCATCTGATGCTCTATTCACTCATGTAGATGATGACTGAAGATGCTTTTACCATTAAGGGGAAAACACATGTTGAAACCATAGAAACAAACCAAACAAGACTCGGTGGTGTCATTAAATATGTATTTTCACTAGCTGCCATTTTCTAACTATCTTCAAAATAACCCACAGACCTGATTGTGAGCAGTTTGATGTAGGAACTATTTCCCTATCTGTTATAGGAAATACTGGAACTTTCTATTAGAAAGACAGTAGTTCCTACATGAAACTGCCCACAACAAGGTCTGTGGATTATCTTGAACATCCAGGTTATGAATTTTGGAAGGGACAGTGGTTTTAAATTTTTCAAATGTATATATTTTTTTCCTTTTGGAACCACATGACTTGTGCCATTTAGTCCCATCATATTGGAGAGAAGCAAGACATCTCTAGGGCTGATATCTCCAAAACTTTGTAATTCCACCAAATAAGAAAAAGGAAAAAATATAGATGGAGAAATAGCACTACAGGCCAGGGGAATCACCTGAATCTTGGAGAAATTCTCTGTGATGCTCTAGTAAAGGTTTTTGGTTGAAACTAGTGAAGCTGTTCTGACTCTCTGTCCTCTTCACAGCACCCGGACTCTGAGAAGCGAAGCCACCCAGCCACCAAAACAAAGAGCAGAGGCCTGACCACCGACAGGTGGGTCACCGATGGCTCATCACATGACTGTGTGACAGTGTTGAGTAAAGAAAGAAAAAGGGTCATTGCTAAGGAAGATGGAAGCCATGCTAACACTGTCACAGAAAGCCTTTTAGTGGATTTAAATTGACATTTAAAGTGACAGTCACATGTGTTTGTGATATGTATAGACAGGAGAGAGTGTAGTGTCACTGAGGCTAAAGCTACTTATGTTACTGGACTGTGGCAGGATGATCTTCTATAATCTGCCACCGACTCTACTAATCACATGCCACATTTGTATCCTTCGTTACTGTGTTTCTCTGTTGACATGACTCTTTCTCCCATCTGTCTCTTTTCAGGGACAAGGTGAAGGGAAAGGGGAAAGGTGCTCCCTTTGTAGCCAATGGCCGGAGGGTACCAGCCCTGTCACCTCAGAGGAAAGGTGAGTGGCTCTCAAGCCTGCTGAGTGTCTTTAATCATCTGTCAAAATGAATCATCATCATCATCTGTATTATGTTAAACAGCTTAAACCATACTGAGGTGACTGGTCACTGGTTGTATGATGGTAGAAATCAACATTAACATTACAAAGCTAACGACTGAGCCTTCATATTGGCTGCATCCTGCCTCTAAGAATAATTCTGATATGTCCAAGAAATTATTGTCTTTGTCCTAAATTGCTTCTTGTTATGGTGTTAGTTATTGTAATTTGGCTCACTTCTCAATAAGGCCAGCAGGGACTGTGACTCACAGCTCTGGAGGCCTCACATCTGAGTGCTTGATTGCCGAAATTTTTCAAAGCATTGTACTACTTCAGAATCATCTCCAAGTCAAATCTAAACACATGTTTCACAGATGGTTATATATTTTCCAAGAATATGAATATCTTTAGCCAATCCAATGTGATAATCACTCATTCTTGAGAATTGGGACAAATCATGTCCTACAAATAAAAAAAGATGTGTTGAATACCTTCAAAATCTAAAACTGACAATACGCACCAATAACATTGGTCTAAAAATGTGCTATTATGATCGTCTTTGGTTTAAAATATTTGTTAACTCTGTCAGATTTTTACAAAATTATGATTTAATCAGGCATAAAAAGGTTTAGCTTTGACCCAAGGACTCCTGTCTCACGTCCTGGTTTAATAGCCAAGATGAGCCTAAAATATATTTCCCAGCATAATTGAAGGGTAAAACTCAAAATCCCCTTAAAATACAGTTCTGCCCCAATTCTTGAGAATGAGAGCTGTACATCCACAGGTAGCTTGCAAACAGGACTGCTAATAGCTTACCTGGCTGCTAAATTATGAATCCTACTATTTCAAAGACATGAGCTGCCCTCCTCTGCCTCTGATTGGTTAGCACTTGTTGCCTTTGTTGGTTTGGTTTGGTCATGAAGAGTGATGATTGCTTAGGGTCCACCTAAGATTATCAGGTCATGCCTTTGCCATAGGAGGATTCAGAAATTTGACAAAATCCAAACAAATTAACAAATACAGCCTTAAAGCGATATTCCACCCCTAGATGATAATCCACTCAATATGTACTCACCTCTATACCGATGTGAAGATGGGTGAAGATCTTCAGTTCACAAAACAATCCTGGAGTTTCAGCAGAAAACAGGGTTGCAGTGAATGGTGACCATGGATAAAGTGTGAAAAAAGAAGAACACAAACACAAAATGTCTCCATCCTGCTTGTGTGGTGTAATCCAAGTGTCCGCGAGCCATGTCAGATTGAGACATTTTGTTTGTTTTGTGTGGTTTTTTTTTTAACATTTTATCTGTGGTCTCCATTCACTGCCATTGGCTGCAACCCTGTTTTCTGCTAAAACTCCAGGATTGTTTTGTGAACTGAAGATCTTCACCCATCCTCACATCGACATAGGGGTGAGTACATACTGAGTGGACTATCATCTAGGGTTGGAATATCGCTTTAAAAGACAGCTCGAGTTGTTAAAAGAAAAAAAGGACTCCTCAGAGTTGCTGCAGGGCATCCCCCAAAATGTTGTTTGAAAGTTGTTGGGTTTTTTTTTTGTTTTTGTTTTTTCAAAGATTAAAATGTCTGAAAATACACAGATAAAGATAAATAAGCAATCATGTGAGATAGCTCCTCATCATGGCAGTTATCCATAACTGTGAACTAGTCAGCTGGGTATTATTCAAACATACTGGCCACTTAGCTTTATTATTATCCCAAAATGCACATACACTCTTGTGAGCCACAGTGAATCATATTGTATCTTCAAAAGCAAGATACTCTGACGTACCCTCTCCTTCAGAAACCACTGGTGAAAGTGCGGAGGGTTAGGCTAACATAGCTACATAGCTAACATTAGCCGTGCAACAACTGCTGCTGACCTGGCAACTATTATTTAATGCAATTGAGAGAAGACCTGCAAATATTCAGTTCAGTATGCAGGTTTTAAACAGGTACATACTTTTATATTACATGAATACTTAACACACACGTTGTTGCAGATGGAGGCTCTGGTCCAGATACCTTTGGTGAAACATCATCAGAGAGCTACAGCTCTCCATCCAGCCCACAGCACAGAGGACCAGAGAGCATGGATAGTGAGGACGACAACAACAAAGGTAAAACACACACATAAACACACACAGTAGGCTCGAGGTTATTGTAATGAAGCATGTACGTAGTGGTGTAACGTGGACTGAACCTGATCTTGTCTTTCTGTCAGACACAGACAGCCACTCTGATGACTCCAGCAAAGGTCCGGGCCCCGACATGTTCTTCACCCACCCGACTGATCCAGCTGTGGTGGGGGACGTCTCCTCTGTCCACCCTCTGTCTTCCAAGAACCAACGGGCCCAGATGGAGCCACTCTGCCCAGACTCCGGGACGGATTTCCCCGCACTGTCCCTGTCCCCCTTCATGCATACTCTGCCCTACGTGCTCCCCAACGGAGCTGCCGACTCTCCGCTCCCGCTGGCCCCCCCCCAACCCAGCCAAAGCATCATCCCTGATGTCAAGCCCTCGTCTGGGACATTGATGATGCAGATGCCCCTAGTGCCTTCAGCTGTCCCGGGCCCTGGAATCGTGGGAGAGCCAGAGAAGAGGGACATGCTCCCAACGTTTGGGATTCCACCTCTTGGCCTCCACCCATCAGGGAGTCCAGCTGTGCAGCCTATTGTCCAGAGGTTCAAGACCGCTCTGTCTCACAGCCAAGGAGGTACTGATGGAGCTCCAGGGAGTGGTTCTCCTCCTGTCAGAGCCATTAGCATCATGTCTCCTGGTCCCACGTCCTACTCATCTCCTCTCCAGCAGTCTTTGCCCTGCCAAGACCCAGCCAGCGTCAGCTCCGCCCTGGCCTCCTCCCTGCCACACGTGGAGACGTCCCACGCCAAGCACCAAGGCTTAGCCCTCCCGTCTGGCCTGCCTTCTCCCTACACCCTGCCCTCTGCCCCCGCCTCTGTCATGCCTGCTGTAGGAGCTCCTGCAGCCGCTGGGATTGCTCCGTCTCCTGGACATGTACAAGCAGCTGTTCCTCCAGCTGTGCCCACCCACACCCCTGGCCCCGCCCCCAGCCCCAGCCCGGCGCTCACTCACAGCACGGCTCACAGCGACTGTACGTCGTACAGCAACAGCAGTGCTTCCTGTGGAAGTGCTCCTGTCGCCCCTGGCAACCCTATAACGCTTCAGCAAGCCCAGCAGCAACAATTGCCCCAGCAGCAGCCAACACAACAACAACAACAGCAGCAGCCCATTGGCTGTGGGGCGTGCGGTTGTCATAACAACTGTGGCGGCCGTGTCACCGCCAGTAACAACAACAGTGTGAGCGGCGCCACTGGCTGCCAGGCACCTTTATTCTTCCCCACCCACCAGATGGCGGCAGCGCGGCAGGTGTTCAGTGTTCCTCCGCCTCTCTTCCAGCTCACGAGCCTGTGCAGTAACAGTTACCTCACCCAGGCCCAGCCTCCCCACCAGGCCAATGGCGGCGCCACCCTATCTCCCTTCTTCGCCACTGCCCCGCCTCCCACACACCCACCCCCCTACGGTCCCCTCCACACCCACTCGCACAGCCACGGCGACGTGCCGTCACACATGCTCGGCACCCAGGCTGCAGCTGTCGTAGCCGCCGCGGCCGCAAATTACAACCTGCAGCAGATGGCGCCGGCGGCATCGTTCTGCCAGCGCGTCTACCAGCACGTGTACCCTCTGGGTATGCTGCCCGCTGCTACACTGGGAGGAGGTGGAGTCAATAAGAAGAACGGCAACGTGTCCTGTTATAACTGTGGTGTGAGCGGCCACTACGCTCAGGACTGCAACCAGCCCTCCATAGACTCCACGCAGCAAGGTAGTGCAGCTACACGCAGCAGGGGCAAACACAGGAGCAGTTTAGCTTTCATTCCCCACAATCCCAAAGAGAGAGTCCAACATTCAGCACAGACTTTGAAAAGTTAGAGTTCGTCCTCAACGAGTATATTTCAAGCTGTTTAGTTTCAGTTCTGCTGGGTTACCATCCTCATTTTGTCCAGAAAAAAAGCTGCAACATTCAAATGACCCCAAATATCAGCACTTACATGCTTAGAAATGTGTGTGGTTGGTGGTGGTCCTTGAGGATACCTGAGGAATGTGGCAGAATGAGAGTGGTCTTACTTGGAATAAACGCCAGAGAAGGAAAGCAGACAAGTTTGTCATACAGAGCTATTAAAGGGACAGTTTGGATTTTCTGAAGTGTACTTATCCACAGTCAGCGTATTACCTACAGTAGACGGCATTCGGCACACCTCCAGTTTGGAGAAGCAGCAGGAGCACTGGTGTAGGAAATCAAGCAATCTACTGTTGTTGACAGGGTCAGCAACACCACCTTTTAGCCACCCACAAAAAGAAAAAGAAAATCAACATCAGTTTGCACTATATTTAGAATATTTTCACCACTTTGCTGTCAGCGATATTATGTAACAGTCTGAAAAGTCTGTCTGTCTCCAGACCAAACAGATTTCTTTGATAAAATCATTTTACTTTGTAGGTCAAGGCAGCAGTAGACCAAGTAGCAACTCCCTACTGCTGCCTTGATCTGTTAGTTTGTGTAATTGTGCGACTATCATGCTTTAAAAAGGTTAGTTTGGATTAATCAAAGTCACACAGTAACACAAACACACCAACAGATTGAGCCAATTTGATATGTATTGCGATTGTTAAATATTTTGATTTGATATTCCAATCTATGTTTGCTTTTTTAACACTAGACCATGGAAAAAAGTTGAATCTTACTGTATGAGTTTTGGCCCTTTGAGGTTGCTGTAGCTGCTCAGTGTGGAGAGTTAATGAGAAATCAGCAGTTATTTATTCATTTCCACAGAGCACAAGAAATGTAGACCTCAAAGTCTGTGCACACCTCGTTTTATGTTAAGCGTGTGAAGTAAAATAGATCCATTTGTTAACATATTGTTACCGTGATGCTAATTTGCGTTAATTGGAATTCCCATTATGTGCTAGCATTGAGCTACTACGGACTAAGTGCTACTTATTTAAACATGGAGAAAAAACAAACATCCATTCAGGAATCGTAATAAAAGAATCATGGTACTTAACAGAAATGATTTTTTTCTCTGGTGTTCTACAGGGTAACATTGCTGTTTTTCTTGAAGCAGTCTGGTGGCTATTAAGAGGGCGTCGGAAAAGGATGTCTGACAGCAAGACAAAGTGCTGAAAATATTCTAAATATAGGGTACACTTTACATATTGATCTATTTTAGGTGTTAAAAATACATTTTGCTGCTGAGCTTGTCCACAGCGGGACAGTGCTTAGCTTCCTACAGTGGTGCTCCTGCTGCTTCTCCAAACTGGGAGCATGTCAACCACCATGACTCTGGATAAACACCTCACACAACCCCACATTAAACAATCCCTTTAACCTTGCCTGTTGGTGGCTCCATCTGCAGGTTTAAACTGGTACTGCTGCTCAAAGGACTGTCAGGATGATAGTTTTAAAACACTTGAAGGCACTTTTAATGAGTTAAATTAAGATCTTAAGAATGAAACACAAAAACTTAAGAGAGAAATCCATGTTTAGGTCATTCAAAGCTAAACACAGCCTGACACTGACCTTTAGTTCTGTTCAGACTCTTATTTTTTTTTTAACTGTCCACTGATTGTGTATCCTCTGTGTGTTTGGATGCATCTCTGTATGTGTGCATGTGTGTGTTGGTGTTTACGTTTCAGGTGGCTTCCGGTTAAAGTACGCAGCCTCCCACATTTCAGAAGCACTTGACAATGCCGACTGAAGAAGAAGAAGAAGAAAGGACGAAGAGGAGTTCCGCTGGTCTCGTTCCCACAGTGACGGTCCTCTGTTCTTCCCCAGGCGCTGTGTGTGAGCAGTGCTCTGAAGCTTCTGAGTACTTCAGGAAAAAAAAAAAAAAGAAAGAAAGAAAAAAAGTTCTCAAAAAGAGAGAGTGACCTGCCAAGGGCTCGGCGGACAAAGCCTAAGTACTTGTGCCTGAGAAAATCTTGTTCCCATGGAGATGATTCACTGTCTCGTGCACACCGACAGTCCACGTGACTCCCGCTCCCTTCCCTTTCAGTTTGTTTTTGATATTTTTGCACTGAGGGTTGGAAATGATAAATAACTTATTACTTAATTATTAGGAAGTTCAGAGATTTTGGGGATTTTTTTTACATTAAAGTGGAGACTAGTCTCAACTGAAAAAGGTTCTTATACACTTATTTCTAAAAATAAATAGCGTATTTATGCTTTTTCCTCATTATTACTGTTCACCTACAGTAGGATTATTGTCTGACAAATTGTACAGCAGTTTTTCAAAGATTAAAACAAGAATCAAAAAGTAATGTAAGCAACATGGAGTTTAGGTTTTTTTCATTTGTGCTGTAAGGTTTTTGAATGTACACCTTCTTGTTTAAGGAATCTGACTGTATCAAAGTGTATCGATCTCATGCATTTTTGCCACTTGATATATGTTTAGTTGGAAGGTAACTGCTGCTTTGTAATGTTATTTTTATTTTATTTTTTCCAATTTAAAAAAATTGTTTTACTTGGTGAAATGCACTATAGCGAGGCAGGAACACAAGTGCACTAAAACAGTCGGCACTACAACAGGATTTATTCAGTTTAACTATTAAAAACAAAGTAATCAGCAAACTCAGACTATTTTAGAATACTTGAGGATTTGGGTTGTGAAGCAGCTTTTTTTATGGCTGACATTTTAGAGAGAGTGAGATCTCTGTGCTCTTACTGAAACTACAGATACTGTAAAAATAAAACCGAAGAGAAAATCAATCTGTCCTGTCCACAGTCGAGTGTGTACCGTGGTGTTATCAGGGCCACTGTGGGGGAAAATAAATGAATTAAAGTTACGGAGGCGAGGAGTGGGAGTAATATTCAGACAAAAAAAAAATCTACAAGATTCAAGTTGTTTGAAGAGAGAAAATATTCTAATATTATTCTACATTATAATAAAGATTTATTATATTCTCAGAAAATGAATCTTCTGAGATTAAAGTGATAAATTTGTGGGGAAAAAATCCACAGATTTCAGAGGAAAAAAAACGGATTATTTCTGAGATTAAAGGTGTAAATTCAAGAGAAAACAACTTGGGGTAAAAAAAAAAATCACAAATCTCAGAATTAAACTGGAATATTCTCTGAGATTATAATAAATAAAAAAGTTGTAATTTTAAGAGGAAAAAACAGATATTCTCTGAGATAAACTTGATAGATTTTTTAAGGACAAAACTCACAAATTTACCAGGAAAAAAAAAAAAAAACCTAAGTAAGAAATTTGTGAGAAAAAAAACTAAAGTTTATGACAAGGTAGTTTTTTCTTGTAAATTTACAACTTTAATCTTGTAAATTTTGAGTTTTTCTCTAAATAAAACCCCTCTCCCATATTTTTATATACACACTGACCCTGATACATCATCAGGAGTACACTCAACAGTCAGACCATTTTTCTCGTTGCATTTGGTCAAGAGCGAGATGAGACTGTCTGCCAGACTGTCCTGGTGTTTCATGGACTTTGACGTTAACACTTTAGTTTCAGGCCACAAATGGTCTACAAGTTCTCTTAGTAAAATGAAGATATCCAAGTATGTTGGGTAGATTCATGCTGTTCTGGAGATGAAGCTGTTCTATTTTGGACATTCTCAAGACAGGATTTAAGATTTTTAACCACTACTGGGACAAAAAGCCGAAGGCCTCAGTTTGCTTCAAACTAGCTGTGTTTTCCAACCACGTGTGAAGGGAAACGCTTCTGCTGAATCATTTTGTTTCATTGTTTCTTTCAGCCTGTTTGCCAGATACTCGCTGGCTGAACACTTCGTCTTGTCTTAACCAATCAGGAGATATTTCTGTCCCTTTGACGTCCCTCTCATTCAAAACAGAAGCTGCAGCGGCGTGTTCAGAGCACTACACTGTTTCTGTTTGTCCAATTACAACAAGTGTTTAAGTTGAGTTGTTCCGATGTTATTTTTCCCTGAACTTTGCTTCAGTCAACAAGCAGAGTACTTCTCAATTTACATACATCACACATTCTTGAGAATTGGGACAAACATGTCCTACCAAAAAAATATATAAACATATTAATACCAGCACTCACATTCAAATTGTTTGAAAATGTATTGTTTAGGCATTTTTATATATGAAAGATATGTAATTTACAAAATGTTTTGGTTTGCTTTTAGTTTTTTTTCCACCCATTTCTAAGCAGTGCCACAAAACAGCCTTGTCCCAGACAAGAAATTACGACTTCATACAGTTAAAAAATGTGTTAAAAACATTCTAAATCTAAAACTAGCCATGCCTACTGATAACATAAGTGTGCTAATATATAATCGTCTTCATTTTAAAACCGATTTTTTTTTTTTTTTTAATGAAATTGTTAGCTCTAAAGTTGTGTCCCAGATTTCTGCCATTTTATACAGAAAACATATTTAATCAGACATAAAAAAGTTTAGCTATACGTTAAGGACCCATCTCACTTCCTGGTTTTAAAAAAGGCGAGAACGTTGTTCAAACACTGGTAAACTTTCTATTTTTCGACAAATTCATTAATTAATATTTCTATCAGATGTGTCTCACCCATAACATGTCGACTCTGTAGCCCCTCTGAATCAAAACTAAATAAGAATTATGGTTTAAAAATGTGTATTTTGAATAGCATTAAGAGACTCTGAGACACTTTTTTACATTTAATTAAAAAAAACAAAAAACCAATCACTGCTGGCTCATTAGGTTCAATAGACAAGAGTTTGATCTTTTAAAATATATTTTCCAGAGTAGCTGAACAGTAAAAATTAAAACCTGCTTAAAATACGGTTTTGTCACAATTCTCAAAAATGAGTGATGTAATATTATTTCCTAACAGCTGTATATTACCGAGCGTGTATGGTTGTGATATGATTGCTATCGTTGCTGTACGGCCTGGCTCGGGTTAGAACAGAACTGGCACGCGGACGCTCTTGGGAAGCACCAAGGTCCTGTTTCAGGGCTAATAAATTCTGTGGTATCTGATCGCTGCATAGACTCGCTCACTCTCGATACCTGATCCTGCATTTTAAACTGTATCTGAGGCATCTCCAGTGCTGGAGTCTGTACGGGAACAAGCCCAGTTTGAAGCATACTGACGCCTTAAGAATACAACAGCTTGGTGTTGTTTGGTGCTTGTTGGGGGATTTAGACTGTCGAGCTTAAATATTCTAAACGTAGGATAATTAAGGAGAGAAATTTCAGCTGTTGCCGTCATCAGTGTACAAGGTACAACACTACAGATGTTGGAGTCATCTTCAAACTACAGAGGGTCAGAATGGACAGCAGACCTCACACTATACAGACCGAGACAAGACGTTTGTTTCCTGCACTCTCCGTATATGAATGCAATGTTTGTTTTATCTGACAGCTGTATTTGTGTGTCAGATCACCTCTAATAGAGCGAATTGTTCACAGCTGGTTCCATTTTAAGCCTACATGAGAGAGCAGAATGTGTCTTGAAGTTGAAACACTGAGGAGGGGAATAACTGACTTTTTCTATACTTGTTAATTGAGTGAATAAATCTGAAACATCTATGTTGGGTTTTTTTTTCTTTTTCTTTTCTGCGCTACATTGTTGATAAGTGACCTGATAATGACATCTGACCATTTCCTGAGCTGAGGTCCCTCTGTGTGGATAAACAGCACATTTGCAAAACAATCCATAGTGAAATGCCGATATTTAACTTGAATTAACAAGATCGTTAACGTTCTTTGAGAGGTTTAAACATTTATTTTGGGAAATATTTCAGATAATGAATGATGTGTGAGAAGATGGAGCCCCAAATTGTACAGTATTGAATAAATAATAATAATAATAATAATAATAATAATAATAATGATAAATGAAAGAATAGTTGGTGAAATAATTTAAGAAACAATTAAAGTTCAACTTATTATTTTTATTCATTACTTTTTTGTTCTGTAGTTAATATTTCATGATGTCATGCACTTTCATGACCGTCGTGTTGTCAGCCTCTCATCTTTCAGCCAATCACAGGCTGCCTGCCTCGCATAAGACAGCAAGCTACCAGATTTAGCCAGGTAGTACCTCTCACCTTGGGCAACATCACCATTTAAATAATTCTAAATCCACCGACTAGCTGCTGCTGCTGCAAATAAACAGAACAAGTAAAGAAACATATCTGTTTATTTCAGCTTAAAAAGGTTGCAAATGCTACCTCCCTAATGGGAGCACATGTATGTTCCCAGGGTTCTATGTGCTATGCTAATGTTAACCGACTATGTGCCCTGTTGAGCTGGGAAACACAGGGTCTTGTGAACAAAGGACCCTGGGACAGCACATCCTGGGAACATAGGAATAACCTCTACCGAGCTGGTTAACAAGCCAGACCAGCTCAGGCTGTGAGCTTCGTTTAGCATCACAGTGAAGAGACGGTGTTCACGGCAGCAGCTAATGTCAGCTGGTTAATGCAAAGTTATGGCGGCAATATTTTGGAACTACAGAGCAGAAAGAAACTCTCTCTCTCTGCAGTCGCTGTAGCCAACAAAAGTTAGCTAACACTGCTAACACTAGCTCTTCACTTTGAATCTGATTAATAATCCAAGTTTACAGGTTGGTGGCACGAGCAGCCTTTTTGAGCTGAAGCTTTCAAGCTAAAGAGGTTTAGTTACTGTTTATTTATTTGCAGCTGTAGACTTTGACATTGTCACTCTTGCTAACTGGCTAAATCTGGTAGCAGCTGTTGAGCTGGCTAGTTTATGAGAGGCAGGGAGGCGTGGGATTGGTTGAGGCCAGGGAGTGGTGGCATGAAAAAAAAAGACTTGAATGAGGGTATAACCCTACTGAAATTAAATATCAGTAAATGACTGAGTTGGTTCGTTTTATGGAGCAAGACAGATAAATCAGTCGGCTGATAAAATCGATATTGGCCTGTCACAGCCGTCTCTGCCTATAATGGTATCAGCATGTTTGATATGGATATGGATTTTTAAAAATGTATATTTGATCCTCTCTCTTAATTTAATGATATATATCGGCTGATGTACTGATATATCGACTCAAAAAACAGTCAGGGCCTATTTTATAACTTATTCAAATGTTTATCTATTTCACAATATATATATTTTTTATTTATTCAATATTGAACACCACAGGGTTCCATATGAGTGTTGTATAAGGAGTTACAGAATAAATGAGACAACATATGTTTGGCCTGTTGATAGTGAAGTGTGAACTGTATGAGCGTCATGTACGACAAAAATATGCTGCGTTATTTTTGTTTGAAGCCATCAGATTTTCTCACAGCCCAGACGATGCCAGTCCCTCTGAGTGATGCTCTCACTTGTCGACAGTTATTCCAGTTTCTCGCTGTTAAAATGGAGGTGGTATTTTCTGCTGATTCCTCAGCATCATCTTGTCCCCGTGTGCGACTGTCGGGCTGCTCTCTGCTTGTTTTCAGGGCTTTGTGGACGCTCTGCTTGTTTTTGTGTTTTTTTCGTCTGCTATTACTGCTCAACCTACTGTCAGTGCATTAGTTGAATTTAAATCTATGCATACAACTCTTGTTTTCCTGAATGCTCACAGTGACTGTCAGGAGATGCCACTGGTGTGATGTTTAATGTAAATCTGTAAAAGGATACTCACCCTCAAACACACTGCTGTCAGATCGGACCGCAAGTTCCCCCTTTCGTTGGACACTTGAGGTGGATCAGGAGATCCTGGTGGAGTTCTGGATCCAGTCGGACTGTGTGGATGAAGAGGGAAGTCCAGTGTTACTGAGGACGAGGCTCCAAACAACCTAAGTGTAGTTTTGTTAACCTTGATGGTTTGAAAAATGCTGTACTGTACATTTGCAAGGGGTCACTCTGCTGCCGCCCTCAGTTGTAATGTTTACTGTACTCTTTGATATCTCTGTACTGGAAAGGTCAAATATATTTCTAGAGTGGAATTTGGATTTTATGCAAATTGTTGATGTTTTTTCCTGTAATTAAAAGCAATAAATATAAAAAATGATAAGTGAATTTGTCCCAACTTACTTCTGATGTTTTTTTGTTGGGACATCTCACAGGCCTGGGCAGCACGAGCCACTAATCGCATGTTTCCTGAGCTCTAAAAGCTGAGACCTGCGTCCACCATCATACTGGAACGTCACTGGTACGATACATACGCTAAAGGCTTTAAAATGAAGTATTGGTATGAGCACAAAATTAACATTTCTGCTCATATGACTGTCTGGAGATGCACACGTCTTTTTTTTTTGCAAGCCCACGTCAAATCCTGTCTGTTTTTGAGCTCAGGTCCCCGTCATGTCTCATGTCTTTGAGGGGCAAGTCCAGGTCTCAAGTCTCTTATGGTTCTAATGGTTCTAATCATGTGCTGTCTGCCATCTGGTCTGCTTAGAACACTGAATAATTATAGGGGAGAGTGGGGTAAGATGAGCCAATTTTGACTTCTGTTGTCTACTAGGCAAAGAAAAAAATGACACAAGTACAATGAGAGCATAAAATAAAGAACTGCTACTACTAAAGTTAAAGAAAAATGGGTTTTGAGCCCCAGTTGGTTCTTCTCTTGTAGGTTCTTGACATGATGTCTTTTCTAAAATATTTAACATATGATAAACCAAACCAGTTGCATAATGCTCCTTGAAATACCAGCTTATTCTTTAAAGACCTGATTTAACTCCAGTGCCTTGTGGTCGGGTAAACTGAACTACTGGCTCAATCTAATCCACATTATTTGTCTCACGTTGCCTCACAGCTGCTGTTTTAGGGAAAAAAAATGGATATTTTAGCAATTCAGGCTAATCTTTAGCTCAGTGATTCCTGTGGTTTTATATATTTGCAAATCACCAACATCTATTAGACACATTTTTAGACGTGGATACGTTTCCTTTGCTGATATGCAGAGTATTTACTTTGACAAACAGAAAAAACTTGTTTCTCCTGTGTGTTATCCATCACAGCCAGATAAAAAGTGATGGCTGCTCCCTACATTAATGGTCACATGACAACAAATGTGCTCAGTTGCCTGGAGACAGAGGCTGGGTCAACTTACCCACCAGCTCATCTTACCCAGTGGTGGGAAGTATACTGAAAATCTGTACTCGAGTGCAAGTACTGTTACATTGCTAACATATTACTCAATTACAAGTAAAAGTACTGGTGCTAGAAATATAAAAGTAAAAGTGGTGCAAAAACTACTCAGAGTATTAGTTACTGATTGATGTCACAGTCACCTCTCCAAAATACAGTTGCAAATTTTGTGTTTTCCTGAACCACTAGATGAAAACGCTACTAATCAATTAATCATTAATGATTTATAAGATATGAAGCATGTTTTTTGTCCTCATTTTCTCTTTTTTGTATTTTTTTCTCATTCTAATTCTAAGAATCGCTCAAAATGTCTCCACCAAACAGAACAATGTCAAATGAGGTGCAGTTACTGCTGTGTCCACTGATGAAATATCCATGAGTACATTTTTAAATGGCTAAATTCTTTACAGCAATTCACTGATTAATGATCGGTCATTAGCATCCTTACTCCAAGCATGTGCTCCCACAGCATTTTGCTTTGTGTTTTGTTTGTATGTCCTGGTTTTCATTGGTCCGTTTGTGATCAGATCACTACTATAATACAGATGAAAGGTTTGGATATTAATTCAAATTGTGCTCAGGACTCAACTATGATTTTAAAAGTAACAAAGATGATACAGTACATGCCTTGAGAGTGTGGTAAGTTCAGGGGTGGAAGTAACTAATTACAAATACTAAAATTATCGTTTTGGGGGATATTTGTACTTTTATTTGTACTTAAGTGCGCATTGCAAAATGTAATCTACTTAATCTATTAGCAAACAGTATCAGCATTGATTAGTCGTTTGGTGTATGATCACTTTAAACAGACTGTTGTAGTTCAGTATGAACTGGTGCTCAGCCACTGCGTCATGCGTAATGACGCATCACAGAACCTCATGTGCGTCCCAGTCGTGCAGCACATCAGAAAATCTGACATTCTCCATGAAAGGACGAAAGTTGAGACTAAATAAGGCCTCCTGACAGACAGTCCAGCGAAGGGTAGAGGAGGAAAAACGCAACTCTCCATGCACCGAAAAACAGGAGGGAGAGCGCACACCGAACCACCTGATAACAGTCACATAACACTCAGACTGAGCTGCAGAAAACGGGGACATCCCACAGATACAAGCAAATGAAAGAGCAGGAGACCAGACCAGCAGGCCTCCGTCATTCCTCCGTGCAAACCCGATGAAGATTAAATTATTTTAGTCAGGACAAAGCAGCGCTCTTTACGCACAGGTGCGCCAAACAAACATTCAGTCTTAAAAGTATTCAGAGAACGCAAATATAATCAAGCGAGCTAACGTCATACAGCTGATCACACAGAGTCAAACATGTCTCCTGGCCGTTCACAGGCCTCAACTATAACTCCAACATCAACGTACAAAGTGACTCACCATCCAGGTGCGTTCAGATGTCTGATAAAGTTTCGTGAGGTTGATCCAGGATTCGTTATCCCCGCAGACTTTGACTTTAGCGACTCTTTTGTTTAGGTCTTGTGTGAAGTTATTCCAGCCAAAGGTGATGACAGATTCCACAACAGCTGCACGTGTGCTCTGCTCACCACGTGTTGATTGCTGCAGGCAGATCAGCTGTGGCCGCGCGCTCCGATTCGTCAGGTGATGCATGATAATAAATCAGCAACATCCAGCTCATCATTTCTTTAATGTTAATGTGCCAAAAAATAAAATAAAGATTTTTTTTCACGAGTCCCAGATCTCGAGGTCAAGTCATTTCCAAAAGTTCAGACTGTAAGACAAGTGCTGGGATGTTGGACATCCTGTTTTTGATTCTTCCAATTTGCCCCAAAAGCTCATGTCGATAACTGCTTGAAGGTCAGAGATTCTGATATTGTGTGTTGGCTGATGTCCAAAGGAAAAAATGAAAACCTTTGACAGAGTTCAACTGTATGATCTAATGGCTCAGGTTGGGAGAGGACTCTGGAAATTGAAGTTTGTGCGTTGAGTCCTTTGCAAAGCTCAGCGAATTTGAGGGCCAGTGTCCAAAGAAAAAAAAGAAAAAGAAAACCTCAGTGTGAGAAGCACCAGTCATCTGTGTGATCCAGTGGTGCAGGTTTGGTGAGGACAGCCTGGAAGTTTGAGGTTGTGTGTTCCTTATAACCCTTGGTGAATTTTGAAGTTAACACTGATGGTGAAGACTTGAAAGCACTAAGAGAGAAGGTCCCAATGCACCGGGGACTTGATGGCATGGTGGAACCATCCGTGACTGCAAGATCAGTGGTGGTTTGATACCTGGCCTTAAATATTTGACCCTCCTGAATTTCTGGAGAGACAGAGCTCGAGGGTCATGGGAAAAAAGGCCAAAGTATTTTTTTTAAATGTTAGAATTGCAAGCTTCAATTGCACTGTTAGCGTACTCAAGGAACTGTCAGTTATCTATTGTTTAAGTTAGTATGTGATACCATTACCTTATTAAGTGCAATGACTTTGTCACACCAGCATTAGTTCAACTTGAGGAACTAAGAACACTGCCAGCCACTCATCTCGCTGAGATCATCAGGTGTCCACATTCTCTGCGTCTTATCTTGCTCAGCTGCTCCTGAAGCTTGAACTTCATTATCTGGTTGTTGTATTTATTGTTCACATTGCTGAGGAAAGCACATGAAAACAGAGGTTAAGAGTCTTGATCCACCTCACATTGCCAGGTATCAGTCATACTGATACCAGTAATCCAGCACATCATCTAGGTGAGCTATTCCTGAAACTCTGACTTCATTTGTTTGGTCTGAGATTTGTTGTCCACACTACTGAGGACAAAACCTGGAAAATATTACGAGTGATTAGTCAGTGAGGGGAGAAGGATTTGATCCTTTCATTTTAAACCTGTAAGCATCAGCCTGTCTTTCTGAGCCTAATCAGCTGGTCAGAACAGGGCTTCATTGTTGATCTTGTTCACATGAGCAACAGAAATACTGAAGACCGTCAGGAGAGGGTTTAAGATTTGTGGGGTGGAGGGAGTTCATGTTGTTGTTTTTCAGTTCAGTCCTGTTTCCAACTGGATCTGTGTGAAGGACAGTGAAAGTAAAACATATCTCTAAAATTCTGTTGTCTTTAAGGAGATGAAACCTGGTACATGGCTTGGCACCAATTGCTCCACCTTGTGGTCATTAATAAAACACCGTTCTCTCTCTTCAACACATTATTCAGTTACCACTGATGTTGGGTGATCTTCAGACATGAATCAACACTTCTTGCTCAGAGTCTTTCAGAAGTTTGGCTGGAAAGCAGCAGCAATCACACACATTTTCTTCAGCAAATGTAGTTATTTATTATTGTTCAACCCCAATTAATTTGTTTAGACTGTAAAGAAGTTTGTACATTACTACCATACTATAAACTAAAATGAATTCTTTCCCACCCTTATTAGACTTTCTTGTTAAGTTTATTCAACAGCACTTGGACTGTATGAGTTGGTGCAGAGATGAGTAAGAAGAAATGCATTCAAATGATCAGCCTACGTGAAATACAGAAGAGTCTCTTATAAATTTAAATACAAAATACAGTAGATAAATACTTACAAACTTTGACTAAATAGACAAATTTTGGTCTTTTTTTTAAGGACAGCAAGAAGCTGCAGTCTAACTGACAGACCAGTGTCACTTTCATCACAAAGAGAAAAACTTTGTAAATTGAATATTCAACTGACAAAACACACAATCTTTTGTCTTGAGAGTAAAATGTTTAAGTTTTTAAGACAACTAATGTCACTTTTTGTACTAAAAGCAAAGAGGCACAGTGTTCTATAGGTTCATTTTGTCAGGAGACAAGTAAGAATCATCACCATGTGCGAACCACTTCATCATGACATTAACTGAAATGTGTTGAATAAATGAGTAGTAACAGACACTTGCTGTCAGACTGCAGATCTCAAAGTGGAACGTGTCTGTTAATGTGTGTTTAAGTCCTGTTGGTCTGCAGGGAGTCGATAAGATTCTTGTTGTACTCGGCCACTTGTTGGAAGACGTTCTTGGAGACTGAGTCGTAGTCGCTCTCCTGAGATTTTGAGGCGATGACTGATGATACAGTTAAGGAAAGAACACTGGTGTAAACAATCACAAAACTGTGGAAACTGCCCACTTGTTGTCAAGTAACACATAAAGACAGATTTCAGAAGGATACACTCTTTCATTACAAAGTTGTTCTGCTCCAAGTGTTGCCATTTCCTCTCAAGGTTAGCCAGCTAAAACACAAAGCACGCACACACACACACACATACACACAAGATTAGTATGAGCAGAATAATACAAGTAAGTAACAACATAAACTTCTGTGCTGGTGTCTCACAGGAAGAGAACGGAAGAAAAGATTTTGAGTTAAGAATACATAAACACGCATTGTTTTGTATTTTTTTTGGCATATATTGTTAAATCTGTGCATGATATGATCTTGAAGGGTTAAAAGAGCATTTTTCATTTCATACCACCTTTAAAAAATGCTAATTAAGTCACTGTCTTAATTAGCGTACACACTGTATTAGCACAGTGTGTGTGCACTGTGACTGCTTTGTGTGACATATGTGCCTCATCTGAGTTTATGAGCAGTGTGTATTCAGATGGCGCTTTCTTTCTTTTTCCACCCTAACTTTACTGAGTAGACCAGGTACACATTTGTTCTAGTCTGAGATAGTGGTGCTGTGCTGTGACTGTCACTTACAGCACCATTCATTCTTGGCAAATTAACAGACAAACTATAAAAAAAAAACAACCTAACATTATCCAAAGAATCAAAATTCTACACCTTTATGACAACTGTAATGAAAACTGTATTTATTTCAGTGTCTGTACGGTGAAAGGGCTCTAACCTGAGCGTGAGTTTCGTTTTCTTGCAGTTTGGTCTTCAGAGCTTCATAGTTCTGGTTCATCTCCTCCAGCAGCTGTTTGAATGAATCCCGACGCTGAGTCAGCGATACGCGCTCCTCCTGTAGTCTCTGCACCACGACAACATGCATGTGGTTAGCTGACAAATCAGCTGCCTAATAATTTTGAGTTGAATTAATCAGTCGAATATATGCAGAATAAGCAGAGAAAATACATGTAGTACACAGCTGTGGAACTTTCTCTGTTTCACCTTTTTCTTGTCCTCGGCTGTGCGTCTCAGGGTGTCCAGGTCTCTGTATGTGTGCAGCTCAGACTCCATGGTGCTGACGCGCTCCTTCAGGCTGCTCAGCTCACCTGTGATCTTCCCCTCCAGCTGCTGCACCTTCTCCAGGTCCTGCTGCAGACGCTGGGACTCTGGGTGGTGTTGGTGGGGGTACAGAGTGACGCTTTGCCAGTTAGCATCTGCTTGTTTGGCTTCAGGTATACTTGGACTGTGTGTGTGTGTGTGTGTGTGTGTGTGTTACTGACCAGTTGTCAGTCCCCTGGCGGTGCTCTCTGATTGGACCACCTCCGTCTCCTTGCTGACCAGCACCTCCTGCATGTTCCTCAGCTCGCTGGCTGTGACCGTATCTACCTGACGTAGCCGCAACATGTTCTACAAACACACACATGCCCGCCCACGCCCACACACACACACACACACACACTCTCTTAGTCTTCTCTACTACACTTCCCTACACATTCCCATCTCCGGAATTTTCTCGTCTGTCTCCAACCACTCATCTCCTCCTGTCGCTCCTTCCCTCTTACCTTCCCTCCCCCTCCCTCCTCTTCCCATCTCTCCCCTTGCTCCTCACCCTGCTGCAGTGTTCCAGTAAGGAGACGATGTTCTCCTGGCTCTGTGTCATCTTGTCCTGTTCTTGAGCCTTGGACTCCTCGAATGACTCCAGGTACCCTGAGACAAAAGGAGGACATGAAGGAGGTGACCTTCAGTTACTGCTACCTCCATATAATCACATTCAAACTAATATGAGGTCATGCAAATACTTTAAAGCTTCTACAGCATGTGCAGGATTTAAAAACACTCTGCCTTTAGCACCTCCTGGTGGCAGCACAGTAAAGTGCATGCTTCCACAGAACTGTCAGCCTTCATATTCCCATATTCGGTAAACAACTTCGACCAGTCATTTCCAAACACTGGATCATGACCCACAGGTGGGTCACAGGACATTTTGTTTGGGTCACCATATAAATAAAAAACTATGGAAGAAATTCTTCAAAATTTCAGATTTATATCTGCAGTGCATCTTTTATAAAGCATTTAAAATGTGTATATTGTTTTAATGATGAGGAGAGAAAGAGCCTGTTTGTCTCATTTATGCAGTAGGCTAAATGTCCTATACTGTAAAA